>JASDQU010106053.1:277870-291688 GCA_032191745.1 Picea mariana
CCTACATATACTTGGAGATGACTCAGGCGCTGAAGGCACGATCATATCATGAATTCAATGCTTGACATTGAGGAGCTTCTCTATTAGGATGGGATGTCAGTCTGCGTCAATCAAATCTGTCCTCTTCTCCCCTGTCATACGCCTCATTAATTCATCATGTCTCGTGCTAGCGAGTAGCTGATCCCTTTGAATATTGAATTAGCATGTGCAGGTTCCTCTGGTGAGTTGGAGACTTGGCATGGCTTTCCTGAAGAGAACCAGTACAAGGGACCCTCCTGGGTAAATTTCAGTCGGGGCCTCCATACTCTGCAATAAATGAGTGATGTGAGTTTTGAGCCATCCTCTCTGTTCTTCATTAATCTCCAGTAGGTACTGGGATTTAGCCCGCATCGAATTGGTATCTGGGACATCAACGTGCCTTCCTGCTCTCAGGATCATTTTAAATCCCCTCTTCTGAGCCGAAGCGGCTTCTTGGATTCCCTCGGGAATCACTGCTGCAACAACCCGATCCACAGGTCCTTTCCAATCCCTGATTTGCGATGAGCTCCTTTCACGTGCGAGCCCTCCTGAGATTAACTCCTGTTGCATATGACCATGCCTCCACGACCGTGGCCTTACCTCCATCGCAGTTTTGGCACTTGCGATGTCACAATGCGCATTTCTCCATGACTCGAAATTCCCTGAGTCACGACGCACCTTTTTCTGCTCTAGCCCTCCTGGCTTAGCCCTGGCCAACGTGACTGTCACCCATGACTATGACCTTACCCTGTTGGTGTTTCGAAATTTTCGATGCCAAAAAGCATAAGTCCACGGAACTCGCGATATGTCGAATCCCGATTTCACCTGCCACCTGTCCTTTTCTCGCGTGACCTCTTCTGGGGTCCACCTTTGTCACGATCGAGAAATCACGTATCGCAATTCTGCAATGCACAAAACTCTCACTCCCGGGATCTCCGATATCCCGATGGCTTCAACTCCAATGGACGCTTCCCTGTCGGGACCCTCCCCGATAACGCTGATCTCCTGCCACGCATCCTTTCCATATGGATGGTCCCTATTGACTCTCGAGGATTCAGGACTTTCGCTGCCTTGTTTCTATTTCTTGTCTCGAGACAAGAAATATCGCTAACATGAGTGAGTCGAGCGAGTGGACATTTAAATCGTTACTTGGCTAGCATTCGTTTATGTCCCGTTGGTTATTAATTGCAATATATATTTTTTTATTGTCTCACGTATCAGTGTAATCAACAGTTGTGTGAGMAGTTGCACAATGGTCATTTCCRTCATTAATGCTCTCGTYGACCTTTTCCTACCCGSAGTTAAATTCTCTTTCTTTGCCAATGTTGGTGTTTTATYGGTCGRTGTTGTTCTAGGTTAGCCCAAAGAGGTCTCCTTTGTTTATATGTGGTCGATATGTGGGCCGACCAACTTTTGTTCTTGAGTCATCTTTATTATTGGATTTGACTTAGTTGATGTCGTTGATGGATTTGTTTCTCATTTATTTTTCTATTTTAATGGATTCTGAATGATGTCATATTTTTCCATGCCAATTTGATTCATGTTCTCTTGGTCTATTCTCGTTTGATCTACGCTCGTGTAAACTGTGCTCTCTTTCTTCCAGACTGATCCTTTCGCTTGATTCTCTTCTTATGAGTATTTTTTGTAAGTCGATCGATGGGGTGGAATGTAGAGAATATCTTTTGCTTCTTTGTCTCGGGATCAACAAAGGGATGCTTTCTCTCTCCATTTTACTTTATTGTTTCTTTTCTTTAGTGTTATGGATATTCTTTAAGTACTTTACCTTTTTAGTTTTCTATACCGAAATGTGTCTAAGTGTTTTTTGTTTATTAATTTTAAGTAGGGTTTATTTCTTATAAGTATGATTAGTTTATTTAGTCGATTCTTGTTCGCAACTTCTTGCTATATTTTTCCAACATGGTTCTTTTCTTTTACACCTAATACTTCTTTAGATGGGAACCATTAATTAATTTCTTAAGTGGTTGCCCCAATAATGTTCTAAGTTGGACCACTCTAGTCGGTTGAATATCTTCCACCACAAAAGAACCAAGCCATGTTGTTTCCAATTTTCTGGGTTTTCCTTTTATGCGGCTGCCATATAGTAAGACTAAATGTCCCTCTTTTATGTATTTTTTCTTTGTGTCGATCATTCCATGATTTATGTTGTTTATTCTGAACCTCTTGGTAATGTATTTCTATTAATCATTCTTCTTCCAACTTGTTTAATTGATATAGTCAGTCGTTCATATTTTTTCTCTCATGAAATTTGGCTACGACTGCAACCTGTCGGAATTGGTACAAAATTGCAAAGGGATAACAAATTCTTTTCCGTAGAATAGCTTGAATGGAGTCTTCCCAATCGATCATTTGTATGTTGATCTGTATGTTGATCTATATTCCTAGAGGATTGTAGGAATCTTTCATCTTAGTCATCTATGTCTATGCCACAAATCTTTGTGAGTCCTTTTTGAAATGCTTTGTTAAATTATTCGACTGCCTCGTTTTCTTGCGGGTGATAAGATGTCATTTTCCTATGGCCGATTAAAATTTTTTCCAGTAGGAATTTAATTGTTTCATTTACAAAAATGAGTTTCTTGGTCTCTTATTAGTGTCAACGAACAACCAAACCTTGTAATTGTATTTTTGTAGATGAATTTTGTTGCTAACTCTTTAGTACAAGATTCAACTAGCTCAACTTCTTCCCACTTGGTCACATATTCGACCACAATAATGATATACTTTTCCCCAGTTCTTCTTTACCTTTGTGGAAATGTCCCGATGAATTCGATAGCCCAAATTTTGAAATCTCTATTAGAGTTTATTGAACCTAGTGAAATTTTTTTTTTCCAGAAGGGTCGTCCAAGCCTCTGATCTCGACAGTCTTTATGCAGAGTTTTTTTACTTGATCTTGAAAGTCTTTGTGAAAATTCGACCACCATAGGCATGCTTGCAATATCCTTATGGATGTCATGTCGTCTTGAAAATGTCCCCCAGCTACTCCTGCATGGGATTCATTGATTATATCCTCCCTTTCATGTTATGGCACAGATCTTCTTAAAACATCATTCATTCCCATTTTGTATAAATATCTGTTAATGATTGTGAACGGTGCAACTTTCAGGGATAGAAATTTATTTTTGTTTGTTGGGAGGGACTTAGGAGCCTTTCCTTATTCTAGG
Source organism: Picea mariana (assembly GCA_032191745.1). NCBI lineage: Eukaryota > Viridiplantae > Streptophyta > Pinopsida > Pinales > Pinaceae > Picea > Picea mariana. The sequence continues at coordinate 281,068 of JASDQU010106053.1, forward strand.
AAATTGGAAATATCTTCTAGATCTTTAGAGGAAGATTTAACTCTAAATAAATGTGCATTTGGGAGATCATCGTCGATTCTTGTCGGATATTCTCTTGTTTCTAGTCATGAAAGGTGATCAAGACGTGCATTATTTTTCCTCGATTGTATGATTATGTCGAATTCAAATTCCTGAAATAATAGTAACCAATGAAAAATCTATCCTTAATGAACTAGTTTATTGACCAAGTATTTTAGTGCTTTATGGTTTGTAACAAATGTAAAGGTATTTGCAAGTAAATAGTGACAAAAATTTTGTAGAGTAAAGATCATTGATAGAGCTTCCCTTTCCATAGTCAAATAGTTTCATTATTCCTTATTCAATTTCCACTTGAATACGCATTTGGATGATCCATTGTGTTGTCGTATGGTTGCACTAATACCGACCCGATAGATACATTAGACACATCGACTTGGACATGAAATTTTATCAACTAGTATGGAAATTTTAGAATGGGTCCTTTGACCAACTTCTTATTTAAGAATTCTAAGGGTTCCTGACATTCTTGGCCATTTAAATTCAACATATTTTCGTAAGAGATCGTCCATTGGAAAGGCAACGTCTGAGTAGTGATGTATAAACTTCCTATAATATCATGTGTGCCCAATAAAATTTTGATTTGTTTTTTATTCACATGTGGTTTTAGATCAAGGATAATCTTAATATTATCCATGTTGACCTTTACCCCATATTTATATACCACATGTCCTAGAAGGATTCCAATAGGTGTAGTGAATATGCATTTCTTAATATTTAATGATAGTTGGATTTGTCTACAACATTCCAACATAAGTCGAAGACATTGTATGTAATTTTTTAATAGACTATATATTGTCCAATAATCGAAGTATATGGTCATGGTTTTATAGATATACTCTTAAAATGCGTTAAACACTATTCTCGAAAAAACTATTGGAGCATTCTTCAGTCCAAATGACATTACTTTGTAGGCAAAAGATCCAAATTCCGACACAAATGTTGTTTTTTCCTAATCTTCTTTTGCTATTAGCACCTGGTTATATCCTAAGAAACCATCAATGAATGAATAAAATTCATGAAAAATGACTTCATTTACGATTTCATCAACAAAGGGGGTGGGAAATGGATCCGTCATAGTCTGTTTGTTGAGTCCTCGAAAACCGACACAAATTCTTAATTTTTTGGGATCATGTTTCTTTGGTTGCACCACCATGGGACTTTCCCATTATGCTTTGTCTATAGGGTAAATAATACCTTCGTATAGGCTGTAGCATTCCTTCAATCGCTTTCTGAACGATCGGTTTATATTTATGCGCTATCTTGTATGGTCATTTTTTGATCGGTTTTTCTACTGGAATAAGTTCAATCTTCATTTCTCCCATTTCCTCTATAAGTCCTTTCAAGTTCTTGTAGTCATGTGCAAAAACATATTGATACTCTTTTAGTATATTGACTATGTTGTTTGTTTATTTCTCGGACCAATAGTCACCTTTTCATACCATTTTTGTTCTATCATCATTTGATATGCCGAATTCCTTTGTTTTGATTTCTGCATCCATCCATTCTGGTGGCTTAAATTCATCGAGATGGCGCTCTCCTTATTCAATTTTTGTAAAGATTTTTGGGAAGTTGGGTTGTTCCCGATCTTCTTTTTGTTTTGTTCCTACACTAAGTATTGACCTTAGATGATTTTGTAGTGTTGGGTGGTCTTTTTTCTACTGGAGTCTCTATCCTGGACATTTTATATTTTCCATGTCGATCCTTCGTGCAGTCGATATTTCTTTGTTTTATACCAACAAAAAATTACAAGTCGATGTCGATCCTTCATCGATCGAAATGTTTTCTTTTTCTTTTTGTATAGGTGGTGAAGGATTTTATAGAAAGTTTTTTATCTTTTATGCTACATCTCTAAAGTGTTTTTCTTCTGGGTTAAATTCAAAGTCTTGCACAAAATTTTATTTAATTTCATCCCAATTTGATGTATGGACATAGGATTCTTCAATATTATACCATTTGTTCGATATGTCATCTATTGTACTTGGAAATATATGGGGACATACCCTTTTATATTTATATCTTATTTTTCACCACTCACTTTCGCAACGCTGAATGTGTTCTACTGGGTCGTAGTCGAGTTTGAAGGTGGGGATATCTACAACTTTGGATACTTTCTTGTCTCTGAACCGTTCAACAAAGTATTTCGACATAGTCGTCCATGTTTGTAATATGCGGAAATGTGTTTCCCACCATCTTTCAACTTGGCCTATGAAAGTTTCCAAAAGGATGTATGTCCTCCCTTGCTCTCCTATGGAATTTTCCACCTCTTTGACATGGCTCGAAGGTGAATGTCATTCACTGTATCGTAAGGGTTTGCTTATTTGATTGTCGGTCGGTATAAGGGTGGGATTTTGTTGAGTTATTTTTTCATATACTTTTGGTACAACCTGGATTGAGTAGCATGTCCTAAGCTACTTTTTTGGAATAATTTCAATAGACCAACAATATTTCGCATGTGCTTTGTAATTCTCAATTTTCCAGTTATATAAGGCGGAGTCAGAATTATGCCCGATCAACATAGGAGATTCTCTCAAAATTTCTCCTTTTGTAGTTGGTTATATATAATATTTTTGTTCGTTGTTTATCTAATATAGGAATTTGTATTCTTGTCCTTCATCCCACTTCCTTTCAATTTAATTCTCTCTCTTTCAAAGGAGATAGTCGCTTTCATTCATCAATGCCATGGTAGACCGACAAGACCTACATATGCTAGCATTCCTTCAAAAAGGTTGATCACTTCGAAGTCAACCGAAGTCGGTATTCCCATAATTTGAGTGTCAACATTTCTTAATATTCCAATTGGTTCAATTAATATTTGATTAACTAATCTAAGATAGTTCAACGTGGGTACTAGGCTAGGCCGACCCATTCATATCCATGTTTCTCGTGGTAAAATACTGAATTGAGAACCAAAATCATCGACCACCTTATTGACCATCATTCCCTCAATCTCCAAGTTGACTCGTGGATCGTAATATTTGTTGTTATAAGAGAGGTGATTTTCATCCTTGATCGGTCTCTGACCATCTTTGTATTCTCGTAATATGTTGAGTAGATTCAATAGTATACCTATTGAATGCTTTTCTTTGAGGAGCTACAAAAATTCTTGGATATGGTGTCTTCATTTCAACTTCTCAATTTTTGTTGATATTTTGTGGAGTTCTTGAAGAATTTAAGATCTTCTCTCATGATTTTCTCTTCTTTATCTGGGTTTGGGAAGTTGTTAGCCTTCTTTCTTTGGCAATTTTGTGTTGGAGTGTGAATGTCTCATCCTGCACCTGACCTTGTAACAATATGTAAGTTTTTTGAGTTCATCACCTCTTCCTTGGATACTGCATGTAGTAGATTCACATTTTTTCTTGGTATGATTTTGTCGAGTACTATCGGGAAGTATTCTAAAGAGTGATCTCGAATGCCACATATATTGAAAAATTTCATATCATTTCTATCTTTTATTGGGAAATTTGGGATGATGTGATCATATTTCCAACAATAAAAAAAATAAGTTCATCCATGACCTCTACCTCGACCACCAAATCCATGTCATCCTCCTCGACCTCGACCACGACCACCATAGTAGTCGTCTGTTTGACCATAGTTGTTTTCTTGATTAATGGTTTTGGTGTTGTATACTGTTTGTATATTATTCTGATTTCAATAATTTAGATGGAATTATGAAGTTCGGTGATCAAAAGATTCACAGATATGGAACCACTTCATGTTTTTCATATTATGTGGAAAATCTTGTACATTGTGATCAGTTAGGCATTCACATAGGTTATATTATTTTTGTGCTTGGATTTAATGGATTTCTATTGTTTGTGTGCGCTCATTACATGGGAAATTATCCTTTGTATGTCCTTCCACAAGGCATGTAGTACACCATACTTCATTTCGTCGTATAGATAGATTTTTGATTGTTTGTTGTAAATGTTCTATTTTATCCTCAAGTCTCTCTGTCATCGAGGAGGTAGACGGGCCATCAACATCTGACTTGACTCATTGCGCTTTCTGTAGCACATCTTCACAACATATTATATTGTATAAGCGTAATAGAGAGAGGAGTTTTGGCAGTATCCTGGCTACATACCACTAGACCAAGAAGTTCTGATCGATTTTTGTCGGGATTTGACTTAGGAGATCTTTGAATCTCTTATCATATTCTCTTACCGAATCACCTATTCTTTGTTTTATTTCCTTTAAATTTTGGGCCACCAAATGTGTGACATCCTAAATTTAAAAGAATTTTAAGAACTTATTCCTTATTTCTACTTTTGAATGAGTTTTCTTTTCTATGTAGTTCATGAACCATGTTAAGGAGTGGTGGTGCAGAGAAACTTTAAATTGTGAAATTTTATTGTATTCATATATAATATCAGTTGCATCCCAAAAAGTTTTCACACATGAGCCAATGGAATTTTGGGTCCTCCTCACCTTCATAAAGCAGGATGTGAATGAATACCATTTTGATTTTCTTGTTAGGACTGCTCGGTTTTCTTGGTATTTGAGATACTACAACTTTCGACTGAGTTGTTGAATCCTCTGGTAGGTTTTTATTTGCATCCAATATTGGATGGTACTCAAGGAACAATTGTTTCTTCTTGAGTATAGAAAATTCATCCTCATTTTGAGAGATTTGAACTTTATATTCGACTAATTGACATTCCAAATATTGCGTCACTTCGCGACTATAATTAATTTCTTCTCTTGAGATTAGATGTTGTAGGGGGTTCGATTTGGTGAGATCCTTAATTTGGATAATCATATTGTCGATTTCATTTCTCTCTGGATCTACAATCGAAGCATCTCATAGATTTCACTGGTCGTTCATTTTGTACCATAATCTTGCAGATTGGTCATCAATATGCAATCTATGTTGGAGAAATTCTCGTATCCATGGGATGGTTTTCGGTGCGGGAGAAATATGTAAAGTTGGTCCAGATTATTCATAGTCCATACTTTCCAGTTTGTTGTCTAGTTGATCGTTGTTCAACTATGTGTCGCTACTTCTGTCGGGTCTTGCCGAGGTTGCTACTATTTCCAACTCTGTTCGATCTCTTTATAACTCAAAATGCTCACGTGATCTCTTAGGTTGACCCTCCCCACAAATATTTCTATTCAACTCTTTGTTGTTCCACTGGTTATGAAGTTATTCTCTTTTCTATTTCCTTTTATCCCATTCTATTTTCTAGATATATGTGAATTTCTTATGGGATTACTTCCCTCTTGACGACATTTAGGCTTGGAAAACACTACTTCTTGTTTTATGGCATCTCACAGTTTCGACCGAACTCGCATTGTCGACCTGACTTACTCTAATTCCGTAGCATTAGCCGTGTTTATTTCTTCAAGAGGTAGTCCCAGGATTCTATTGTATCAAGAAGTAGTCTCTTTCTTGGAAGTTACTATTTGGTAATGATGTGCCTAGTCTTGTTCGGTATTCGATGATGTCACCGACTCCCTTGTTGAGGAGGAATTTATGAAGAAGTGTCTTAATCATGTAGAAAAATACATCATGCAATTTGGTGTAAAATGTTTCTTTTGTTTTGTCAAGAGATGACTAATCTTCGATGGCTTGTTTTGAAATATGATCTTCAATAATTCTTTCGATCCAGTTGTGCATATTTGTTCTTCCTCCGTTTGTCAAATTTAGGCCTAAATTTTCATCGAGTTTTAGATTACGTATTACCTGATCTATTGATGTGATGAAATAATGCTTCTAGGATAACTTCAAGGAATCTTCTGTGTGTCTCTGAAAAGAACCGCGACTGTGCTTCGACTAGTGTGAGGTTATTCCTTCTTACATAGTTTTTGATGTAGTTCTCAATTTTGAGCTTCCACCAACCACGTATGTCTTCTAAATTTATCATTTATGTAACTTATACATGCCCAAGTCCAATACTATCGGCAACAAAACCAATGTTGTAATCTAGGGAAAAGTAGGGAGAGTTATGGGTAGATCCTTACATAGACATCATAGAGATACATGCATACACATAGAAGAAGATAAAGACATACACAAGTAATGAGAGCCCAAAGAAAAATCCTTTTATTATATGATAGAACAATGTAACACAATTACATATAACCTCTCACATCAAGTTGTTTGAGCCTTCATGTGCTTCTCTATTTATACCTCTTCCAAGCAGTTGCAACTACTTAACTACATGGGTCAGTTGGTTAATATATACTCTGACCGAATTCTACTTCTGACTACATCGGTTTACCAAATAGTTCTTAGTTGACCGTTGGGTCTAGTCGAAAGAGTCGACTAGCCCCTACAACAAATGCCTTTAGTTGGAATTCGATTCAACAAGTGGAGCTTTTATGGATTAAGTGACATGGGTTAATCTCTTATCGAATAAAGAGGCAAGAATAATAATTTAAATTCTTTATAAGACATCTAGAGAAGAATTCATAAAAATATTAAACCCATGCTAAGGAAGGAGTTCTGGAACACTTGGGATGCCTCTCTCTATGAATTTTTAAAGAAGAAACATGTTGTTGGTACATATAAGGAAATGTCATTTATATTGAAGCATGTGGAACTGGAAATATTTTTGAGAGTTTGCTATCAAAGGGCTATCTTCCATAGACATTGGTGGATAGGGTGTGATCAAATTTGAATGAATGTATATCTATCCTCAGACTTTGTTTTCAAATACCATTAAATTGAATCCTTCCAAGTGTCAGTGACGAATGAATTAGAGCCTGAAGAGTTAAAACTTTCATTTGAGACATTTGATTTCTTGCATTAAACTAGTTTGCAGGTTTGATGATAAAGCATTTGAAGGTTTCAAGAATGGATATCATTATTTGATTAAGAGAAATTCCATATCTATAGGCATCGAGAGATCTTGAAAAACAAGGCATATAGATAAACATGCATGGCAGAATATTGATAGTCAATCTTAAATACCAAATTTCCAAGGTCATTTCCATACTTTTAGGAAACAAAGAGACGGATGGTAGAACAATATAAACCCATATTCAAATACCACAGGTGGAAGCTAGCTGCTATAAAGGGTAAATGAAAAAATTTCTAAAGGATCGAGCATGACTATCCCAAGTTTCGAGGAAAATCTCATCCATATTGTATTCTTGATTACACATTCCAAATTTGAAAACAGTTCAACTTTTTTCTAGGGAATCAAGAGAAACATTTCCAGATATGTAGCATTCAAAGGTGGTAGATGATCAATCAACTAAAGAATAGGGTATCAAAATCAACAGTTCCAGATTCCTTTACGGGAGCTCGAGATTGTTTTGATATTTAATTTACAATAGTTTAGTGATGGACGTAACATATATATATATATATATATTATCATTTCAAATGAAAATGGGGGGAGAGACCCGAGAGGGGTTCAATTTTGGTCTAATATTTTGTAAATAACATAAATCTTGCAACATTTTGCACTCAAATCAATCAAACACTTTGGTTGGTTAGATTGTTTAACTTTATTTTTCTTCTTTTCTATCTTATTTGAGTATGATTGAAATTTATGCAAAGCATCTATTTCTCTTTGTTTCATCTATAATTCCAGTGAATTTATTTACTGATACATCACCTGTCTCAAAGATCTGTATTCAAGTACTTTTTTTTCAAGTTTGAAATATTATTTTGAACCTAGAAATTTTATTTTTGCAAGTAGAAAGATTGTTCAATTGCATTGTGTACTTCTTCTACCTTGTTCATTTATCTAGTTTATCATTTTGAGTGACATTGACTAAGTGGAATGTTAATGATAATATGATTCAAAGAGCATAACTAGACATTTCTATATTTCATTTCACCTATTGCCTTCTCCTTAAAACCAAATTTTATTCAACCTTGATATACAAAAACCATTGCAATAACTGAGGTGCCCCAGCTCTTGTACCATAGCATTCTGGTGCAGATTTTGGGACTGACATCTTTTGGTGCCATTGTTGGGGATGAAGGTCCCTAGGAGAATGACAACAATCAAATATGATCTTTGATGGTGAACAAAGGTTAGGAACATATAGACTACAGATCATTCACCTGGAGACTCCATGGTTAAAGAATACAATGGAGAATCCATGGTTAAATAATCCAATGGTGACTCCACTAATACAGGATGTCAAATACTCAGATGGAGTCCATTTTGGCTCAGAGGTATGCACTTTTTTATTTCTCAAATATACTGGGATTTCCAAATAATGTGCCTGAAAAATATGAATGGGAAGGTTGTCTTTGTTATGAGGAAAATAACTCTATGGCATGGGGTAAAACACAACAGATGGAATGAAGACATAAATCAACTATAATCCCATGTATGCTATATCAACAAAAATGCTAACAAGACAAGATAAATATCCTACCTCGTTTAGACGTTCGATGAAGATCGTCGTTGAGCACTTGATTCAAATATTTATACCTGCAACTTGTCCTCAACAACCAAAATATACAAGTGTATGGTGATAATATATATTATTATCACATACAATATCATAATCCATCAACATTCATAACAAATATACCGATGGAATAAAAATTCAAATATTTTCAAGATATTAATTGGATGAGAAAAGAGTATTTCTATTAAAATATGATCAACAAAAGTGTATGAGTGACAAACTTCCTTGTCAATACGTCTCGATACCGAGAAACTAGTTCCCTTCTATCTCGGCCTCCACCACTTGAATCCTCCACCAAAGGCAAGCTCATATAAGAAAGACAATCAGGTTCTCCATCAAAGAGGGAAGATTTTGGGGGCTGAACAATGTGTTCCGACTTTAAAGGACAAAGGGATGTAGACTCAATATGAAGTGAATAATTTCTCCATAGTAACTTTTCTCTCAAAAGTTAAATTCTCTCTTCTCCATGGTTTGGATATGGCCCAATTAATATCCTTCAAATGGACTGGAAGGGATGAGTTAGAACATTTCTAATATACAAAAGATCAAGGATCATGGATCTCATGACGTGACATGGAAACTCGACATAATTTTTAATTTTGAGCACCAAACCTAATGTACACGGGTTGTAGTGGTGCAACGTGCATATACACATGTTGTATAACTGGTAGGGCATGTATATGTGAAAAAATATGTTTTTTTAGCTCTGGGAAGTACCAAAAGGGGACTTAAAGTATGCATAGGGAAATGGAAAAGGCCTTATGATCATGTTGCATGGGGTGAGACAAATCTTGCTATAACATATTACCCATAATGTGTGAGGTCAAAGGATTTTCTATGATGGCCAAAATACATTATAATTCCCAGAAGTGGAGTAATGGAGACCCAACTGGATGAACTAGTTTCTCATGAGAATATTACAATCCATAATGACTTTGTACACATGGATGCCAATCTAAATTACACTGCAGATCCATGTGGAAATATACCAAACAATTATTCATGGCCATGAATAGGAAATGCAAAGTAGATACATGCCATAGGCTGCCATAGTCATGAACAAGGCCCAGTGAAAACCAATCTCAAAATCAATCTGAAGATATCTATATACAATGGAGTACAATCTGATCCCCCATGATCACTGAAGTCACATAGGTACTGGTCCAATGAACGATAGCAACAACTCAGGAAAAATGCTACTATAAGTTGATGTCTTCAAGTCTTCTATACGATCTGCCAAAGGTGAAAACCTATATCATTTGAATAGAGGAGTTGAGTTTGAAGACAATGTGACTTCATTTGATTACCCGTCATTAAGGTATACCTTTAAAAAATGTGAGAAAACCTACCGATAATAAAAGTAGGTATCAAGGCACTGGGTACATTCTTACAAGTGTGAACAAAGGTGTTGAGGTCGAACAATTGAAGAATCCATCGATGAGGGGACATTTATGTATTCCCAACTGTCGATGGCAAGAGAAATTGCCACTGATGACTGCAAGACTCTAGGTACTCATAGGAATCTAGGCCTCATTTCCAGAATATATGAGTTGAAGTCAATAGAAGGAGATCCGTTGAAAGGAGAGAATTAAGGAATCTATCATCAGTCAACATGAGGTACAATGCAATAACTTGATGATTTAGAGAAACTTAGATGAATAATATGTTCATGAACCAACGACCATGTGCATCTTTCTCGTGCACCAGATGCAAGCAATGCATGAAAAAGGCCCTCTGAATAACATCCAATAAGTAAAACGATCGATAAAGGAGAGGAAACCACCAATAAGGCTAATGGCATCCAAGACACTGCATGAATCCCAATGTGCAAATAGATTTCTTATCGTTTAACAAAAGGGAAACCCCCCATTTAGTAGCCAATGAGGATGTGTCAACTGGTAGATTCAAGATTACCTGCCCATAATGAAAGTAAGACCAAGGTGCATGGTAGAAACAAAATTTCATGTAAATTTGAGACATTTGAGAAATGGTCGACATAGGCTTATAAACATCCTTTGAACAAGAGCATGAGACATATTGAGGACTCTGACAACATAGAATTGACAATGAAACTTTGTGATGTAGGAGGCACCAATCAAACTCTCCATAGAGACTAGAAGCGTAACCAATCGGAAGAGTAAAATCTAAATAACGAGCTCAACTT
>JASDQU010106054.1:36994-47631 GCA_032191745.1 Picea mariana
CTTACCCAAACATGGCCCACATGACTTTTGGCGCTTCATCTCCTAGGGTTAGGTTTTTGAATGTATAAGGTTTTTGGAATTCCTGTTTTTTGTGAAAAAGGCCTTCAGAGCCTCATTGTAATCATCTTCTTGCGAATGAGAGTAGCCGTCACATCTCTTCTCAGAGATAAGCTACCACCATTCTAGCGAGTATTTCATTCTATATTTTTACAGTCTCTGTACATTTATTTCATTAATAGAAATTGTGTATTACTGTATATATATGTTTATGGTTTCATATCTGATACATTTCTATTATATTATTGGATATTTGCGATATATTTGTGCATTTCTTTATTATATCTCTGCTCTCATTTCGTGCCAAAAATAATCCGGATCACTAGGACAACCATATATGTGGAAACTTCATGTTGTTTATGAATCTAGGCCTCGTAGTTTCATTATTACTTTGGTATTTCAAATCTAAACAATACTGGAGGCAATCTCAAATACTGCGGTCTCTTTGATCTCTCCAAAGCAGTGCAGAAATGTGGTTTCTCAAACCGAGAGATTTATCCTCTGTATGGTTCGATCGAAAGGTGACCAAAAGGTCACTGCTACTTCCAAAACCTCTACATCGGGTATCTCTTGCTAACAACAATAGGTGGACAGAATAGTCAAGGAGTACAAAGACATATTCACCTCACCTACTGAGGTGCCTATGCACTGTCAGGTAAAGCACCCAATTGATCTGTCACCTGGTGCTCCTCTACATAACAACCCTGTATATAGGCGTTCTATTATGGAGAATGAAGAAATCAAATTCTAGATCCAAAAGCTAATTCTGAAGGGCCACATAAGACCCAGTTCCTCACCTTGTGGGAGCCCAATTGCTCTAGTATAGAAGAAGGATGAGACATGATGACTTTGTATTGATTACAGAGCCTTGAACAAGATCATAGTAAAGAACTGATACCCAATTCCCCGGATTGATGATCTACTCGATCAACTCAAGGGACACAAGTTTTTCAGTAAAATTGATCTAAATTCAGGTTACCAATAGGTGTCGATTGAGAAAACTGATGTGTGGAAGACAACCTTCAAGTCCAAAGAAGGCCTCTTTGAGTGGTTGGTCATGCCTTTCTTCTTGAATAATGCCTCGGCCACATTCATGCGGATGATGGATGATATATTACGACCATTCACAAACTCCTTTGTGGTTGTATATTTGGACGACATCCTCATATTCAACAAAACTTGGGAGGAACATTTGGATAATATTCAACAGGTATTGGGCACCCTGCGCCAGCACAAGTTATATGCCAACTTGGATAAGTGTTCCTTTGGCATGCAAATAATCCAATATTTGGGATACATCGTAGATGCGTAGGGTTTACATGTGTATCTAGCCAAGACCCAATTCATCCACGACTGGCCGGCCCTGAAAACAATGACCGAGTTCGACAGCTTCTTGGGCCTTGCTAACTTCTACTGACGGTTTTTGTTGGGGTTCTCTCATATCGCTTGGGCCCTAAGCCAAGTGACCAAGGGTGGCATGAAGGCCAAGTTTGTGTGGTCCTCTCCCCAACAGAAAACATTTGAGGATCTGAAATCCTACCTCTTCTCAACACCAATCCTCATTCTACCAAACCTGCATCGACCATTTGAGATTGAGACATATGCTTCAGATTATGCTATTGGTGCATTCCTCACTCAGCATGGGCATTTGATATCCTATCACAATGAAACTCTATCTGATGTTTTTCGAAGATACCCCACCTATGACAAAGAGATGTACTCCATTGTGGAGACATGTCGAAAGTGGAAGCATTACATTCTAGGGAAGGAAACAATCATCCACGCTGATCATAGGCCTCTGCAATTTATGCAGACACAAGGAAAGTGACAAAATGAACGCCATCAGAAGTGGTCCATGCACCTGCAACAATTCCACTTGAATATTAAGTACAAGAAGGGTAGCACCAACCATGTTGCAAATCTCCTTAGTTGAACCTCGGTGGCAGTGCTAACCACAGTTCTCAAGTCATGTGGACATGAGACATCTGGATGGAAACAATTATACAATAATGACTCTGAATTTGGTATTGCCTATCAGACATTGAGCATAGGAAAATAAGTTCCCAAATTTCATCTCCAGGATGGGTTATTATGCCATCTGAGCCACCTCTCTGTTCATTCAAGTGAGCGTGTAAAGTTGATCTGGGAAGCTCATTACAGTCGGGAAGCGGGACATTTTGGTGTAGAAAAGACAATGGAAGAACTTCAGAAGAATTTCTATTGGCCAAAGCTTCAACAATTTGTTCACAAGTACATCAGATCCTACATCGCCTGTGTCATTGCCAAGCCCACCATCAAGAAACAGGGGCTCTACACCTCTCTGTCTACTCCGGATAAGCCTTGGTAGTCCATCTCCATGGACTACATGTATGTTCTTCCTTCAACCAAGAATGGGAATCAATGTTTCTTTGTGGTCAACGATCGATTCTCTAAGATGGAAATTTTGGCACCCTAAAAGAGGAGCATCAAGCTATTATCTATGATCGAGACAATAGGTTCTTGAGAAACTTTTGGTCCATATTATGGTTGATGATGGACACCAAGCTGACCAAATTGACTGCCTTCCACCCACAGACTGATGGATAGACATAGGTAGTCAACAAGATGATTGTCCATATCCTGCGAATGTATAATTCCAAGCATCCACGCACCTGGGATGAAATCCTTCCTTATGCTCAACATAGCTACAACAGATCCCTCCATAGCTCTATTGGCTACAACCCTTTTTAGGTGTGCTTAGGGTTTCAACCATTGGCCCCTATTGACGTAGCTCTGACCATTGCAATCACACAGGATGAATCCTCCCATGCTTAGACAAAGGTTGATTAGGTATCCAAATTTGTTAAGCGCATCTAGCACATATAATAACAAGCTCATGATATTGTGCAGAAATACAATGCCAAGTACAAGCAATTCCACGATCAACATCGGTTACCGCACAAATTTCAGGTGGGAGATAAACTCTAGTTGCATTTGCAGAAAGATCACCTCACAGGACCCCATCGGAAGTTGCGTCCACTATGATACAAGCCTTACAGCATCACCAAGGCTGTGGGTGAGAACACCTTTGAATTAATTATTCCTCCTTTCCTTGGATTGCACCCGGTATTTAATATGGAACTGCTCCAACCATATTTTCCACCTCTCCTAAACACTTCAGATGCGACCGAGAATTTGGCCACTACAGAACTCAATCCTTCCTACATCAAATAGGCGAAAATTGATCAAATCATTGATACCAATACAAAGGACAACCTCCAATATACTATCAAATTATATTGGGTCATCAAAGTAGGGAAGTTTCTTCATCAAGGAAAGTGGCTCACCAGGAGTCAGGTTCAATAGAAGTTTCCTCATATGATGAAGACACTTGAAGAAATGGATAGCATTGATTCCTAAGGGTGGGGGAATGATATAGGTGTATATTAGTGGCCACCCACCTATTCCACTGACTCAAATCCCAATTTCCATTCTTGTAGTTTTTTTCTAGCTTTTTGGGTCCTAAACTTATGGGGTCGTTTTGAGGACCGAAAAAAACGTTTTTTGGGCCCACCATAGTCACACTATAGATGGAGATAAAGTGTGATGGAAAAAATTGTAGTCCTCATATAGACCTTTCCAATGGGATATCGTACGCCTAAAATGGAGATCGTATGCAAAGTTACGACCCCAGAAAGTTGATGTACCAAATTACCCCATTGGGGCCCACATGACTTTTGGCACTTCATCTCCTAGGGTTAGGCTTTTGGATTTTTAGGTTTTTCTCATTCATTCTTTATGTTAAAAAGGCCTTTGGAGCCTCATTGTAACCAACTTCTTGCAAACGAGCGTAACCGACACATCTCTTCTCAGAGATAAGCTACCACCATTATAGCTAGCTTGTGTTCTTTTGCATGTTACAGTCTTTTGTATTTCAGACAATTATTAATAGAATTTGACCTTTACTGTATTATTGTGTTCATTTCCATATCTTTGTGTAAATTCTTTGTTATATCTCCGCCTTCATATCGTTCCTAAAATAATCTGGATCAGTGATCTCGTTTTTGTATGCTAAATTATGTTCATACAACTTTTTCTTTTTTGAATAATGCTAGTTATTTAGGTGGAGAAAAAATAGAGGTTGGTGTTCTCTCTTGTGGAATTAAACCTGACAATGCATGTTTTCTTTTGATGCCAATCTTACATTATGATTGTTGTGGCCTATTTCTATCTATTCATGAGAGGCATCAAAACTGTGATTTTCTCCCAGGCTATATCATGACATCGATAGGGTGGATTTGTCTCCGCAAAGGGTTCTCATATGCCAAATCTTGCTAGTTGTTAGGGCGTTGGAAATAACAAGTAACCTTTACCCTTTATTAAGTATAAAATAAGGCTAAATTAAACATTAATCATTTTCAATTTTGTGATTTAGTTTCTAATGATGTGCAACAAAATCACATTGAAGTAATATTGGTTAGCATTATTTAAGATGAGAATAATTCTTTAAGATATTTATTTTAAATTTTATTAAATTTTAAATTTCTATTTTAAGAGTAAGAAAAATGTATTTTTTTGGTAAAGAGGTTAAATTGTAATATAGTGTTTGTATCGGATTAAAGTTAAATGTTATTAGAAGGTATATGATCATTCGATGTAGTCTAAATGATAATCACAACCTGGATATTAACTTTAATGTTATTAGAATGTATATGATCATTTGATGTAATCTAAAGGATAATCACAAGGGATATTGAATTTTCTTGAGTATAGTTTTTAGATTGAAACCATTTTTTAATTTTAGAGCAAGACCTAAAATTACTTCTTATTGGTGAAGAGTTAGTTTGTCTTCCTTGGATGTAAGGAAACATGTTAAGTGCCCAAAACCCAAAGGAATTTGGAGGGATTAGAAGTTTGCCTCGTTATAGAACATCATTGAATCATTTTAGGTGGTGGGTTTTTTGTTAAATAACAATGATGAGTCAACCTGAACTCATAGATAGTAACCAATAATGATTATTTGAGTATGTAAGTTTTCACAATTAGTCCTAATGCTAGAATTCTTCTGGATTGAACTGTGTAACGGGTTTCGAAACGTCCAATGTTTCGAGTGGACACTCAACCCATCATTAGGGACATAAAATCTATTATGGTGGAAAAGAGTGTGTTGAAGTTTGTCTTTATAGATTAAGGGAGGAGGGTGACTGTTGAGGGAACGGGAAAGGAAAATAAATGAAAATAACAGTTGAGATTAAAAATAATGATGTTATTGGATTGAAATAACAATAAAATCATTACTTTTAATCTCAAAGACTATTTTCATTTATTTCCCTTTCCCCTTCCCTCAACGGTCATCCTCTTCCCTTAAGCTATAAAGACAAACCTCAGTAAGCTATTTTCCACCATAAGAGCTTTTATGTCCCTGATGATGGGTGGAGTGTCCACTCGAAACGTTGGATGTTTTGAAACCTATTACACAATTCAATCCAGAAAAATTCTAGCATAATAATGATTATCCTTTTTATCTTTTTATCTATTGCCAATTAAATTATGATAGGTTTTGTCACCTTCACAAAAAAAATAAAAAATATAACTATACTAATTGTTTTTATAAAGATTTCACTCTTAACTCTAATAAATTATTACAAAGATTTCACTCTTAACTATAATTAAAATTTTCATTAAACTTCAAAAAAAAATTATTTTGTGAGTAAAGAAAGGATAACTATACCAATCAATTTTATAAAGAATTTATTTTGACTTTGATTAAAGTTAAAAAATAGCGAATTTAAAAAATAGGGAGATATATTGCTTTTGAAATGTTTTAGAGTTTGCACTCATGTACATCTATTAATTAAGATTGTTCTAAATTTTCGAAGGCCACATCACTAAGACCACACTTGAATACCAATAAGTAATTTGGTCAACCATCTAATTGGACGATGGGTATTGTGATTCACATCAAATTCTATAAAGTTATCATTATCTTCACAATTTTACCACTTCATTGTAACTACGAAACCCATAAACAATAAATGAAAATCATAATCAAGCGAAATTTATATACATACATAACCTCCATAACCATTGGAATTAAACAAATAATCATCATCCACATATGACATTAAATACCTATTTATAATTGAATCTAGAGTATCATGTTGTCCTAATCTAACTAGAAATCCAATTCTAGCTACAAGCATTAAAATTAAAACAAAAAAGTCAAAAAGCATAATAATTGGAAAAAAAATTGTGATCGGTAGCTTAAAGGTCAACAACACTCAAATATGTTCAATGTTCTACAACAACACACTAAATTGTTTAATAGCAAATATATACATTCATCAAATTTATAGCATATAGGATAATATTAAACTATGAACAATACTAGAATTAATTGCATAATAACAAATAATGCAACACCTATCCCTTTAGAGTGGGCCCTTCCTCTTTAGAGCAATGAAAGTTGGGGAGCTTCAGTGAGTATGGATTAACTTAGTACTTAGAACTATTTTAGTACTTACAACTATTTCTATTCAATTCATGCACAAAAAGCTAGGAGGAAATAAAATTTAGCGAACAATATTATATCCAAATATCTGTAGCAAATGGTATATTTTGTCTCTTCATCACACAGAGGTAGATGTTGCTTTTATAAGCATCTCATGTAATAGTTTTATTAACACTTATTGGCTATACCATGTTTGAGAATCAAATATTCTCAAGCTCCTCTTGAAACAGAGTGTTGAAATATTTACAAAATTAAGTTCCTAACATCTAGCCTACAAGCAGGTAGCATCTTTAACGAACTGAATAGATTCAATAACTAAGTTGATTTTATTATTTATTCCAAAATTGGATTGTGTACTAAAAACATTCTAGCACAGCATTTGCAAGTTCCATTACAATAGGGTGGGGTCACGGTTTTGCAACAACAAATCTACATCAAATGAACACATGGCAAAACGGAATATTATTGTTGGAATCCACACAAACACATCAATGGTTCCACAACATTGGAATATCATAATGGAGTGGTTGGAATCCGTAAATTTGTAGCAGTATTTTTGCAGCAACGAAAACCAATAGGTTGGAACCTATATATGTAGCATATGTAGCACGATCTATAGCATTTCTTAAACTTGCAATTTAGATACAAGGAATAAGGTAACACACCCAACCCCCTAACCTCTCTTATATAACGTTCCCAGCCACCCAGGCTCGGTCATGTCCACAAATCTCTCCCTTGTTTTTTTTTATAGCTCTGATACCACTTTGTAATGTCTCCATTACCAACAACTCAACAAAATTGCTCTAATACCACATTGTAGCATTCCCATCCACCTGCTGAGCTATGCCACTTAAAATTTTGAACTCTGATACTAATTTAAATCATAAAAATACTCTGCAAATGCACATATTCATACAAAATAATAATAGAAAATATGCATGCAACATACAAATGAAAAACCATGAAAACAAATGCATAAATATTAACACATCACCTGAATTAACACATAATTAAATTAATAAAATGTTCTGCATATGAACAGAGTTGAGAAAAATAACAATAATTATTTATAAACACCATTATCACAGAGATTCCATAGCAGAAGACACATAATTATACACAAAGTAAATAAAATAAGCACATGAAAGACACTTATCTCATGAAATAAACACCAACTTCATGCAAACCTTCCACATTCCTCCCAGCCTTAGACCACACCGCTCATAAACTCTCACCAGTGGGTCACCCCTGAACCAGGGCTAAATTCCACCCAGGTAAAGGATTTCTAAGCAGGCTAAGGTCTCTTTAACAATATACAACTCAGAAACGAGTGCCAACTCAAACTAATAGCCTATAGTCCCTCATTCCCCACATGCCTATCCCACCCCAGGAATTGTGCCCCTTCTCTACTCAACAATCCTTCGATCGCCCCACTTCCCTTCTAGGGCTTCAAAAACAGGTCAGAAAAGAAATCTCAGAGCCCTATAGCTACAGTTTGGAACCTTGGGAAATCAATTCCCAAGAGTTCTATCAACTGGAGAGAATTCTCATGGGCCTGAGAACCCGCTTCTCCAGTGTCCTATGAGCATGAAAACCCGCTTCTTCATTGTCCTACGATCCTGAAAACCCGCTTCTTCATTTTCCTATGGGCCTGACAACTCGCCTCTTCAGTATATCTCTAGAACTAACCAATTTAATGATACAGGTACATATATAGGTGTTTGTAGCATGAAGGTACATATAACAGTTCCCTGGAGGTAGTGAGGTGTGAATGATAATGGAAAGATGCCCCCCAAAGGAACTAAATTTCCCCCAATTATATTTTCATGTTCCCACTTGACACTTGTCATGTTGGGAATTAGCTTGATTCCACATGGATTCCCTTAAAGATGATATGTTCCTCAACATAAGGACTTAGGATATATTTAAATATCCATACTTTATATATTTATACATTTTTGGGAATATTAATAAAATATTCCTTTGGGTTTAAGCCCCCCTGGCTTAGCCACTTTTCCCTAGACTCTTAGCCCCCTTTTCCCATTCTGGTGGAGTTTATCCCCCCATACTCTTTTACATGTTTGGTCTGCRACAATGATGTGTTTTCATTAAAACTGAGTGTGATTCCATTTTACAAAAATAGGTTTGTTGGCCTTTCATCTTTTGGCTCACCAGCCCAATAACCATACAAGAACTCTGGCCTCAAAATACATTCATACAAAGGCTCTCTAGCCCCAAAGTATCATGGTTCATCATCCTTTATGTACAATTACATTTATATTTACAATGGGGTTCGGCCTAGGGGTATTACATTCCCCTCCCCCTTATTTATGCATTGTCCTTAGTGCAGTAGATACACATATACAGTGAAAATTCAAAAGTCCTCAAACAAATGCAGATACTTTGTCTGCATAGCATCCTCATGCTCCCAAGTTGCATCCTTAGGACCGTACCAAGTCCATTGGACCTTTATCAGTGCTATTGCTCGATTCTGGAGCAACTTGACCTTCCGATCCAATATGCATATTGGATGAACTTGGAAGTCTCCTTCTTTCTCCACCTAGATCACATTCCAATCAATGACATGATTAACATCATGTACATACTTTTTAAGCAATTATACATGGAATACATTATGAATACACGTTGATGCAGGTAAGAAAAGCATGTATGCTATGGGACCAATCTTCACCAGGATTTCAAACGGCCCACAATAACGAGCTGCTAGTTTTGAACAATTTCCCAACTTCAGGGAACTTCTCTTGGGATTTACTTTTAAAAACACATGGTCACCCACTTTGAACTATCTGTGAGTTATTTCCTTATCAACATAAATTTTTTGTCTATCCTGGGTAACCTTTAAATTTTGTTTTATTCTCACCATCTTCTCGTCCATTTCCCTGAGTATTTCTGGTCCAACCACTTTTTTGTCTACTAGGTTGTCCTAGCTCACTGGTGTGTTGCATTTTATGCCATAAAGTGCCTCAAATGGGCTCATCTTTAGAGATGTTTGATAGCCATTGTTATAAGAAAACTCCACTAAATGTAAATAATCCTCCCATTTGGAAGGTTTATCCATCACATACATCCTCAACATAACTTCAATAACTTGATTCACCTTCTCTGTTTACTCATCTGACTCTGGATGATAGGTTGTGCTAAAGTTCATATGGGTCTCAAATCCCTTGAATAATCCTTTCCAAAAAATTGATGTAAATTTTGGATCTCTGTTAGACACAATTGTCTTGGGTATACCATGTAGTCGAGCAATTTCTCTCATATAAATATTTGCAATGCTGGCTTCCTTATGAGTGATATTTACTAGAATAAAATGGGCAGTTTTAGTAAGCTTATCCACCACTACCATAATGGAATCATTTTGTTTGGTTATTTTGGGAAGCTTGGTGATGAAATCCATTGTTAAAACTTCCCATTTCCACTCATGAATGGATAATGGTTGTAGCACACCAGCTGGGTGTCTGTGCTCAACTTTGACTTTTTGGCATTCCAAAAACTTGGCAATAAAATCAACAACCTCTTTCTTCATACCTGGCCAATAATATTAGCTCTTGAAAAATTTAATAGTCTTATGGTAACCCAGGTGTCTATCATAAGGAACCTTATGCATTTATTTTAATATCATATTTTTCAATTCCTGATAATTTGGCACATAAATTATGCCTCTGTACAAAAAACGTTCCTCCTCTTTTAACTCAAAATTCTCAATTTTTCTACTGCAACATACCTTGTTGTAATTTTGTCTTTATCTCCATGTACTGTAGATCTGATTTTGCAGCCTCTAAAATTATATCTTTCAACTATGATGTGTACATGATAATGGTTGTAGAATAAATCTCATGCACTCTCTGGCTGAGTGCATCAGCCACCTTTTTCTCCTTACCCTTGATGCGCTTTATATCGAAGTCATATTCACTGATGAATTATAACCACCTGCTTTTCCTGGCATTTAGAGTTGGCTACCCAAATAAATATTTCAGATCACTATGGTCTGTCCTCAACTCGAATATTTTCCCCATGAGGTAGTGCCTCCACATATTCAAGGCATGCACTATGGCTACCAATTCCAAAT
>JASDQU010106054.1:47681-60534 GCA_032191745.1 Picea mariana
GATGAAATCCTTCCTTATGCTCAACATAGCTACAACAGAGCCCTCCATAGCTCTATTTGCAACAACCCTTTTTAGGTGTGCTTAGGGTTTCAACCATTGGCTCCTATTGACGTAGCTATGCCCATTGCAATCACACATGATGAATCCTCCCATGCTTAGACAAAGGTTGATCAGGTAGCCAAATTTTTTGAGTGCATCTAGAACATATAGTAACAAGCTCATGATATTGTGCAGAAAGACAATGCCAAGTACAAGCAATTCCATAATCAACATCGGTTACCGCACAAATTTCAAGTGGGAGATAAAGTCTAGTTGCATTTGCAGAAAGATCACCTCAGAGGACCCCATCGGAAGTTGCGTCCACTATGATACGGGCCTTACAACATCACCAAGGCTGTGGGTGAGAACACCTTTGAATTAATTATTCCTCCTTTCCTTGGATTGCACCCGGTATTTAATATGAAACTGCTCCAACCATATTTTCCACCTCTCCTAAACACTTCGGATGCGACCGAGAAGTTGGCCCCTACAGAACTCAATCCTTCCTACATCAAATAGGCGAAAATTGATCAAATCATGGATACCAATACAAAGGACAGCCTCCAATAGACTATCAAATTATATTGGGTCATCAAAGTAGGGAAGTTTCTTCATCAGGGAAAGTGGCTCACCAGGAGTCAGGTTCAATAAAAGTTTTCTCATATGATGCAGGCACTTGAAGAAATGGATAACATTGATTCCTAAGGGTGGGGGAATGATATAGGTGTATATTAGTGGCCACCCACCTATTCCACTGACTCAAATACCAATTTCCATTCTCGTAGTTTTTTTCTAGCTTTTTGGGTCCTAAACTTATGGGGTCGTTTTGAGGACCAAAAAAATGTTTTTTGCGCCCACCACAGTCACACTATAGATGGAGCTAAAGTGTGATGGAAAAAATTGTAGTCCTCATATAGACCTTTCCAATGGGATATTGTACACCTAAAATGGAGATCGTATGCAAAAGTTACAACCCCAGGAAGTTGATGTACCAACTTACCCCATTGGGGCCCACATGACTTTTGGCGCTTCATCTCTTAGGGTTAGGCTTTTGGATGTTTAGGTTTTTCTCATTTATTCTTTATGTTAAAAAGGCCTTTGGAGCCTCATTGTAACCAACTTCTTGCAAATGAGCGTAACTGACACATCTCTTCTCAGAGATAAGCTACCACCATTATAGCTAGCTTGTGTTCTTTTGCATGTTACAGTCTTTTGTATTACAGACAATTATTAATAGAATTTGAGCTTTACTGTATTATTGTGTTCATTTCCATATCTTTGTGTAAATTATTTGTTATATCTCTGCCTTCATATCGTTCCTAAAATAATCTGGATCAGTGACCTCGTTTTCGTATGCTAAATTATGTTCATACAACTTTTTCTTTTTTGAATAATGCTAGTTATTCAGGTGGAGAAAAAATAGAGGTTGGCGTTCTCTCTTGTGGAATTAAACCTGACAATGCATGTTTTCTTTTGATGCCAATCTTACATTATGATTGTTGTGGCCTATTTCTATCTATTCATGAGAGGCATCAAAACTGTGATTTTCTCCCAGGCTATATCATGACGTCGATAGGGTGGATTTGTCTCCGCAAAGGGTTCTCATATGCCAAATCTTGCTAGTTGTTAGGGGGTTGGAAATAACAAGTAACCTTTACCCTTTATTAAGTATAAAATAAGGCTAAATTAAACATTAATCATTTTCAATTTTGTGATTTAGTTTCTAACGATGTGCAACAAAATCACATTGAAGTAATATTGGTTAGCATTATTTAAGATGAGAATAATTCTTTAAGATATTTATTTTAAATTTTATTAAATTTAAAATTTATATTTCAAGAGTAAGAAAAATGTATTTATTTGGTAAAGAGATTAAATTGTAATATAGTGTTTGTATCGGATTAAAGTTAAATTTTATTAGAAGGTATATGATCATTCGATGTAGTCTAAATGATAATCACAACCTGGATATTAACTTTAATGTTATTAGAATGTATATGATCATTTGATGTAATCTAAAGGATAATCACAAGGGATATTGACTTTTCTTGAGTATAGTTTTTAGATTGAAACCATCTTTTAATTTTAGAGCAAGACCTAAAACTACTTCTTATTAGTGAAGAGTTAGTTCGTCTTCCTTGGATGTAAGGAAACATGTTAAGTGCCCAAAACCCAAAGGAATTTGGAGGGATTAGAAGTTTGCCTCGTTATAGAACATCATTGAATCATTTTAGGTGGTGGGTTTTTTGTTAAATAACAATGATGAGTCAACCTGAACTCATAGATAGTAACCAATAATGATTATCTGAGTATGTAAGTTTTCACAATTAGTCCTAATGCTAGAATTCTTCTGGATTGAACTATGTAACGGGTTTCGAAACGTCCAATGTTTCAAGTGGACACTCCACCCATCATTAGGGACATAAAATCTATTGTGGTGGAAAAGAGTGTGTTGAAGTTTGTCTTTATAGATTAAGGGAGGAGGGTGACCGTTGAAGGAAGGGGAAAGGAAAATAAATGAAAATAATAGTTGAGATTAAAAATAATGATGTTATTGGATTGAAATAACAATAAAATCATTACTTTTAATCTCAAAGACTATTTTCATTTATTTCCCTTTCCCCTTCCCTCAACGGTCATCCTCTTCCCTTAAGCTATAAAGACAAACCTCAATAAGCCATTTTCCACCATAAGAGCTTTTATGTCCTTGATGATGGGTGGAGTGTCCACTCGAAACGTTGGATGTTTCGAAATCTATTACACAATTCAATCCAGAAAAATTCTAGCATAATAATGATTATCCTTTTTATCTTTTTATCTATTGCCAATTGAATTATGATAGGTTTTGTCACCTTCACAAAAAAANAAAGATTTCACTCTTAACTCTAATAAATTATTACAAAGATTTCACTCTTAACTATAATTAAAATTTTCATTAAACTTCAAAAAAATATATATATATATTTTGTGAGTAAAGAAAGGATAACTATACCAATCAATTTTATAAAGAATTTATTTTGACTTTGATTAAAGTTAAAAAATAGCGAATTTAAAAAATAGGGAGATATATTGCTTTTGAAATAATTTAGAGTTTGCACTCATGTACATCTATTAATTAAGATTGTTCTGAATTTTCGAAGGCCACATCACTAAGACCACACTTGAATACCAATTAGTAATTTGGTCAACCATCTAATTGGACGATGGGGTATTGTGATTCACATCAAATTCTATAAAGTTATCATTATCTTCACAATTTTACCACTTCATTGTAACTACGAAATCCATAAACAATAAATGAAAATCATAATCAAGCGAAATTTATATACATACATAACCTCCATAACCATTGGAACTAAACAAATAATCATCATCCACATATCACATTAAATACCTATTTATAATTGAATCTAGAGTATCATGTTGTCCTAATCTAACTAGAAATCCAATTCTAGCTACAAGAAATAGAGCATTAAAATTAAAATAAAAAAAAGTCAAAAAGCATAATAACTGGAAAAAAATTGTGATCGGTAGCTTAAAAATCAACACCACTCAAATATGTTCAATGTTCTGCAACAACACACTAAATTGTTTAATAGCAAATATATACATTCACCAAATTTATAGCATATAGGATAATATTAAACTATGAACAATACAAGAATTAATTGCATAATAACAAATAATGCAACACCTATCCCTTTAGAGTGGGCCCTTCCTCTTTAGAGCAATGAAAGTTGGGGAGCTTCAGTAAGTATGTATTAACTTAGTACTTAGAACTATTTTAGTACTTCGAACTATTTCTATTCAATTAATGCACAAAAAGCCAGGAAATAAAATTGAGCGAACGATATTATATCCACATATCTGTAGCAAATGGTATATTTTGTCTCTTCATCACACAGAGGTAGATGTTGCTTTTATAAGCATCTCATGTAATAGTTTTATTAACACTTATTGGTTATAACATGTTTGAGAATCAAATATTTTCAAGCTCCTCTTGAAACAGAGTGTTGAAATATTTACAAAATTAAGTTCTTAACATCTAGCCTACAAGCAGGTAGCATCTTTAACGAACTGAATAGATTCAATAACTAAGTTGATTTTATTATTTACTTTAACATTGGATTGTGTAATAAAAACATTCTAGCACAACATTTGCAAGTTCCATTGCAATAGGGTGGGGTCACGGTTTTGCAACAACAAATCTACATCAAAGGAACACATGGCAACAAGGAATATTACTGTTGGAATCCACACAAACACATCAATGGTTCCACAACATTGGAATATCATAATGGAGTGGTTGGAATCCGTAAATTTGTAGCGGTATTTTTGCAGCAACGAAAACCAATAGGTTGGAACCTATATATGTAGCATATGTAGCACGATCTATAGCATTTCTTAAACTTGCAATTTAGATATAAGGAATAAGGTAACACACCCAACCTCCTAACCTCTCTTATATAACGTTCCCAACCACCCAGGCTCGGTCATGTCCACAAATCTCTCCCTTATTTATTTTTTTATAGCTCTGATACCACTTTGTAATGTCCCCATTACCAACAACTCAACAAAATTGCTTTGATACCACATTGTAGCATTCTCATCCACCTGCTGAGCTATGCCACTTAAAATTTTGAACTCTGATATTAATTTAAATCATAAAAATACTCTGCAAATGCACATATTCATACAAAATAATAATAGAAAATATGCATGCAACATACAAATGAAAAACCATGAAAACAAATGCATAAATATTAACACATCACCTGAATTAACACATAATTAAATTAATAAAATGTTCTGCATATGAATAGAGTTGAGCAAAATAACAATAATTATTTATAAACACCATTATCACAGAGATTCCATAGCAGAAGACACATAATTATACACAAAGTAAATAAAATAAGCACATGAAAGACACTTATCTCATGAAATAAACACCAACTTCATGCAAACCTTCCACATTCCTCCCAGCCTTAA
This sequence comes from Picea mariana, assembly GCA_032191745.1. Classification (NCBI taxonomy): domain Eukaryota; kingdom Viridiplantae; phylum Streptophyta; class Pinopsida; order Pinales; family Pinaceae; genus Picea; species Picea mariana. Next base: position 52,713 of record JASDQU010106054.1, read on the forward strand.
ACCACATCGCTCATAAACTCTCACCAGTGGGTCACCCCTGAACCGGGGCTAAATTCCACCCGGGTAAAGGATTTCTAAGCAAGCTAAGGTCTCTTTAACAATATACAACTCAGAAACGAATGCCAACTCAAACTAATAGCCTATAGTCCCTCATTCCCCGCATGCCTATCCCACCCCAGAAATTGTGCCCCTTCTCTACTCAACAATCCTTCGACCGCCCCACTTCCCTTCTAAGGCTTCAACAACAGGTCAGAAAAGAAATCTCAGAGCCCTATAGATACAGTTTGGAACCTTGGGAAATCAATTCCCAAGAGTTCTATCACCTGGAGAGAATTCTCATGGGCCTGACAACCCGCTTCTCCAGTGTCCTATGAGCATGACAACCCACTTCTTCATTGTCCTACAATCCTGAAAACCTGCTTCTTCATTTTCCTATGGACCTGACAACTCGCCTCTTCAATATATCTCCAGAACTAACCAATTTAATGATACAGGTACATATACGGGTGTTTGTAGCATGAAGGTACATATAATAGTTCCCTGGAGGTAGTGAGGTGTGAATGATAATGGAAATATGCCCCCCAAAGGAACTAAATTTCCCCCAATTATATTTTCATGTTCCCACTTGACACTTGTCATGTTGGGAATTAGCTTGGTTCCACATGGATTCCCTGAAAGGTGATATGTTCCTCAACATAAGGACTTAGGATATATTTAAATATCCATACTTTATATACTTTATACATTTTTGGGAATATTAATAAAATATTCCTTTGGGTTTAAGCCCCCCTGGCTTAGCCACTTTTCCCTAGACTCTTAGCCCCCTTTTCCCATTCTGGTGGAGTTTATCCCCCCATACTCTTTTACATGTTTGGTCTGCGACAATGATGTGTTTTCATTAAAACTGAGTGTGATTCCATTTTACAAAAATAGGTTTGTTGGCCTTTCATCTTTTGGCTCACTAGCCCAATAACCATACAAGAACTCTGGCCTCAAAATACATTCATACAAAGGCTCTCTAGCCCCAAAGTATCATGGTTCATCATCCTTTATGTACAATTACATTTATATTTACAATGGGGTTCAGCCTATGGGTATTACATTCCCCTCCCCCTTATTTATGCATTGTCCTTAGTGCAGTAGATACACATATACAGTCAAAATTCAAAAGTCCTCAACCAAATGTGGATACTTTGTCTGCATAGCATCCTCATGCTCTCAAGTTGCATCCTCGGGACCGTACCAAGTCCATTGGACCTTTACCAGTGCTATTGCTCGATTCTGGAGCAACTTGACCTTCCGATCCAATATGCATATTGGATGAACTTGGAAGTCTCCTTCTTGCTTCACCTAGATCACATTGTAATCAATGACATGATTAACATCATGTACATACTTTTTAAGCAATTATACATGGAATACATTATGAATACACGTTGATGCAGGTAAGGAAAGCATGTATGCTATGGGACCAATATTCACCAGGATTTCAAACAGCCCACAATAACGAGCTGCTAGTTTTGAACAATTTCCCAACTTCAGGGAACTTCTCTTGGGATTTAATTTTATAAACACATGGTCACCCACTTTGAACTATCTGTGAGTTATTCCCTTATCAACATAACTTTTTTGTCTATCCTGGGTAACCTTTAAATTTTGTTTTATTCTCACCATCTTCTCTTCCATTTCCCTGAGTTTTTCTGGTCCAACCACTTTTTTGTCTACTGGGTTGTCCTAGCTCACTGGTGTGTTGCATTTTATGCCATAAAGTGCCTCAAATGGGCTCATCTTTAGAGATGTTTAATAGCCATTGTTATAAGAAAACTCCACTAAATGTAAATAATCCTCCCATTTAGATGGTTTATCCATCACATACATCCTCAACATATCTTCAATAACTTGATTCACCTTCTTTGTTTACTCATCTGACTCTGGATGATAGGTTGTGCTAAAGTTCATATGGGTCTCAAATCCCTTGAATAATCCTTTCCAAAAAATTGATGTAAATTTTGGATCTCTGTTAGACACAATTGTCTTGGGTATACCATGTAGTCGAGCAGTTTCTCTCATATAAATATCTGCAATGTTGGCTTCCTTATGAGTGACATTTACTAGAATAAAATGGGCAGTTTTAGTAAGCTTATCCACCACCACCATAATGGAATCATTTTGTTTGGTTATTTTGGGAAGCTTGATGATGAAATCCATTGTTAAAACTTCCCATTTCCACTCATGAATGGATAATGGTTGTAGCAGACCAGCTGGGTGTTTGTGCTCAACTTTGACTTTTTGGCATTCAGAAAACTTGGCAATAAAATCAACAACCTCTTTCTTCATACTTGGCCAATAATATTAGCTCTTGAAAAATTTAATAGTCTTATGGTAACCCAGGTGTCTATCATAAGGAACCTTATGCATTTCTTTTAATATCATATTTTTCAATTCCTGATAATTTGGCACTTAAATTATGCCTCTGTACAAAAAACGTTCCTCCTCTTTTAACTCAAAATTCTCAATTTTTCTGCTGCAAAATACCTTATTGTAATTTTGTCTTTATCTCCATGTACTGTAGATCTGATTTTGCAGCCTCTAAAATTATATCTTTCAACTATGATGTGTACATGATAATGGTTGTAGAATAAATCTCATGCACTCTCTGGCTAAGTGCATCAGCCACCTTTTTCTCCTTACCCTTGATGCGCTTTATATCGAAGTCATATTCACTGATGAATTATAACCACCTGCTTTTCCTAGTATTTAGAGTTGGCTACCCAAATAAATATTTCAAATCACTATGGTCTATCCTCAACTCGAATATTTTCCCCATGAGGTAGTGCCTCCACATATTCAAGGCATGCACTATGGCTACCAATTCCAAATCATGAGTAGCATAATGTCTTTCATGTTCCTTTAATTTTGTTGATTCGTAGCACACCACATGTCCATTCTGACTAAGAACTCCACCAAGTCGTTCTTTACATACATATGTGCATACAATGAAGTCTTCCTTTGGATTTTCAATCCTCAATATTGTGGCACTAGTCAAAAAATACTTCAAGTGTTGGAAACTTCTTTCACAATCTAATGTCCACTCAAATTTCACACCCTTCTTTTGCAAGGAATTGATTGAGTGTGCAATCTTTGAGAATCCTGCAATAAATCTTCTGTAGTAACCTGCAAGTCCCATGAATGATCTCACCTCAAAGACATTCCTTGGCGTTGGACACCCTTCAATGGATTTTATCTTCTCTAGGTACACTGTTATCCCTTTCTCTGAAATAATATTCCCCAAGTAATGTATCTTCCTTTTATATAATGAGCACTTGCTCAACTTTGCAACTAGTTGATGTTCTCTCAATACTTGTAGAACCTTACTCAAGTGTTTCTCATGTTCTTCTTCAGATTTTGAGTAAATAAACATGTCATCTAAAAATACAATTGCAAACTTATCCAAGTATTCTATGAAAATACCATTCATTAAACACATGAAGACAACAGGTGCATTTGATAACCCAAATTGATCCTGATTTTATGAGCAGAACGAAATGAATACAGATTATTAACGGGTGCTTAACACAAAATAACAGAGATACAGTAAAACCGGTTTTCTATTCAATAACGAAATAAGCTGAAACTGTAAAATGCAGCGGAAACAAGCTTGCTGGAATGGTGGCGGCTTATCTCTGAGAAGAGATGTGACGGAAACGCGCATTCGCAAGAAGAAGGTTACAGTGAGGATTTGAAGGCATTTTTACAATAATCAAGAATTCCAAAAACCCTAGACATCCAAAAACCTAACCCTAGGAGATGAAGCGCCAAAAGTCATGTGGGCCCCGTTTGGGAAAGCTAGTACATCAACTTCCCAGGGTCGTAAGTTTTGCATACGATCTCCGTTTTAGGCGTGTGATAGCCCGTTGGAAAGGTATTGTCGAGGAGATTCATTTTGGGGGCTCAATAATTCTTTAATCTATCATTGAGGAGCTCGATACCGAAAAACCTTCATTTAGGCCCTCAAAATGGCCCCGAAAGTAAAAACTGATAAAAATAGTAAATTGCCAAAAATGTCAGAAAGTTGTTTTGAGCAGTTGGAAAAGGTGGGTGGCCACCGATATCCATCTGGATCAATCCTCCCTCCTTAGGAAGCAATGGTCTCCATTGCATTGAGGTCCCCCATTAGATGAGGAAATTTCTGTTGAATTTGGCCCCGGGTGAGCCACTTGCCTTGGTGCAGGAGCTGCCCTGCTTTGACGACTCGATAAAGCTGGATCCTTTGTTGTTGAGTGCCCTTGATCTGTCTATCCACAATCTGATCATTGGATGCCTATTGTATGCAGTCGGGGTTGAGCTCTATTGGTGTCAGTTGTTCTGCCACTTCTGAGGTGTCCAATAATGGTGGGAAATAAGGGCGAAGGAGATCCACGTTGAACATTGGGTGCAGGCCAAGGAAAGGAGGAATGTTGAGCTCAAAAGAATTATCCCCCATGGCCTTGGTGATAGTGTACGGTCCATAACGGAGTGGGCAAAGCTTCCAATGGGGTCCTGTAAGGCGTTCTTTCTGCAAGTGCAACCAAACATTGTCGCCCACCTGAAACTTATGCGGCACCCTATGTTGATCATGGCGTTGTTTGTACTTGTCATTGGACTTCTATAGGATATCCTGAACCTGTTGGCGGATGTGCTGGATCCACTCAATGAATCGGGTGGCTTTGTCAGCTTCAGTTGGAGCAGGAGATGATTCAGTCAAAGTGACCACAAGGGGAAGTGCAACATCTATGGGACCCAATGGTTGGAATCCCAACCCCACTTGAAAGGGGTTGTGGTCGGTTGAGCTATGCAAGGCTCGGTTGTAGCTATACTAGACATAGGGAAGGCTCTCATCCCATGTGTGAGGGTTCTTTGAATTATACATGTGAAGGATATGCACAATCATTCGATTTACAACCTCGGTTTGGCCATCTGTCTAGGAGTGGAAGGCCGTGGATTTGGTGAGCTTGGTGTCCAGCAGTGACCAGAGGCTCGACCAGAATGTGCTGAGAAATCGACTATCCCAATCTGATACAATGGTTTGTGGGATTCCAAAATGTACCCAAACTCGTTCAAAGAAGAGCTTGGCAGTGGCCTCTGCTGTGATGCTCTTCTTACAGGCAACCAGAATCGCCATCTTAGAAAAACGATAAAAAACCACAAAAACACAGTCATTTCCCTGCTTGGTGGATAGGAGGCCCGACATGTAGTCCATTGAGATGGATTCCCATGGCCTGTCAAGAGAAGGAAGAGGGGTGTACAGGCCTTGTTTCTTAGTGGTCGGTTTGGCAATAGCGCAGGTAGTGCAAGACCTGATATACTTGTCGACCTCCTGTCGAAGTTTCGACCAGTAGAAATGTTTTGTAGCATCGCCACTGTCTTTTCAACGCCGAAGTGTCCTGCCACCCGACTGTAGTGAGCTTCCTAGATCATCTTCGCTCGCTCACTTGATGGAACACAGATATGGCCCAGATGACATAAAAACCCATCCTGAAGATGGAAATTATCAACAGCTGCATTTGCACCCAACATTTGGTAGGTGGTGGCGAAGTCAGAGACTGTCTCATAGAGTTGGGGCCATCCGGATGTCTCATGTCCGCAAGATTCTAGCATCGTGGTGAATGTTGTGACTGGCGGTCTGCTGAGGCAATCAGTGATGCAATTGGTGCTTCTTGTTTTATACTTGATGTTGAGGTGGAATTGCTGCAAGTATGTGGACCACTTTTGATGGCGGTCATTCTGTAGTTTACCCTATGTCTGCATGAACTACAGTGGCTTATGATCAGTGTGGATGACTGTCTCCTTCCCAAGAATGTAATGTCTCCACTGGCGGCATGCTTTCACAATGGAGTACATTTCTTTGTCGTAAGTAGGGTACTTACGGACAGTATCAGACAGTGTCTCACTATGATAGGCCACAGGGTGGCCATGCTGAGTGAGAACGGCGCCCACAGCATAGTCTAAAGCACCTGTCTCAATCTCAAAGTGATGTTGCAGGTCCGGTAGTGAAAGTACTGGGGCTGAGCACAAGCACTGCTTCAAATCATCGAACGCTTGTTGTTGGGACCGGCCCCACGCAAATTTTGCCTTGCCACCACCCCTGTTTATTTGGTTGAGGGCCCATGAAATATGGGAGAAACCCAACACGAACCTGCGGTAGAAATTAGCAAGTCCCAAGAAGCTCTGAAGCTCAGTGAGTGTTGTTGGGACTGGCTAGTCATGGATGACTTGGATCTTGGTTGGATCCACATATACGCCATGTTGATCAATGATGTAGCCCAAGTAATGGACCCTGTCCATGCCAAAGGAGCATTTTTCCAGGTTGGCGTATAGCTTGTGTTGTCGCAGGGTGTGCAGAACCTGCTGAATATGTTACAAGTGTTCGGCCCAAGTCTTGTTGTAAATTAGAATGTCATCCAGATACACTACTACAAAAGTATTGGTGAATGGTCACAAGATATCGTCCACCATCCTCATGAAAGTGGCTGGAGCATTTGTCAAACCAAAGGGCATGACCAACCATTCAAAATGCCCTTCCTTTGACTTGAAGGCGGTCTTCCATACATCTGTCTATTCTATCGGGACCTGGTGGTAGCCAGACTTTAGATCAATCTTACTGAAGTATTTGGCCCCCGTGAGTTGATCAAGGAGGTCATCGATTCAGGGAATCGGGTACCGGTTTCTGACAGTGATTTTATTCAGATCCCGATAATCAATACAGAGTCGCCAAGTTCCTTCTTTCTTCTATACCAACACGATTGGGATCCCGCAAGGTGATGAGCTGGGGAGGATGTGCCCCTTATGGAGCAGTTCTTGGATCTGTCACTTGATCTCCTCATTCTTTAAAAAAGAGCGACGATAGACTGGCCCATTGGGCAGCGGTGCGTCGGGGGTTAGATCAATGGGGTGTTTGACCTGACAGTGCAAAGGTACCCCTATAGGTGAGGAGAAGATATTCGAGTATTCTTCCACGACCTTATCTACTTGCTTCTGCTGTGTGGAGAGATCGGTCGCAGAGACCTTGGATGTGGCTGCGATCTTTCACTTGTTCTGAGATCGAATCACGAAGAAGACAAACTTCCCCGTCTGCAACATGACCTTCCTGCATTGCTTAGCAGAGATAANATGACAGTCGGCACTGTTGGCTGACACGGAGATCGCTTCCTTAGTGGAGCCATCCAATGGTGTAGGGTTGTGGGTGCAGCGTTGTTGACAGGACCAGCCGCTTGACGACCTCTGCTGAGATGAGGTTCTTCTAGCTACCGCTATCAACGATGAAGTGCAGCGGGGTGCCTTTTACCCACATCTGTCAATGGAAGAGGCGTTCTCCTTCTTCTGGCTTGTCTGGTTCACCAGGCTGGAGCTTGGTGGTAGAAACGGTGGCACTGGGTTCCGTGTCAATGATCCGTCTTCCCCTTTCTGGTTCTATCTCGGAGTCAGAATCTGCATCTGATTCAGAGGATTTCACTTCGGCCACCAGCGACTTCTTTGAGCGGCAGTCAGCAGTGTTATGCCAAGGGCTCTTATGGAAGTCGCACCGCTTCCCGGTATCTTTCTTTGTCTTTTCGATGTCCTTCTTTGCTTGCGGCTTGTACTGGTTGTCTTGATACTGCCCATCTTTGCTCTATCCTTTGTTCGGTGGGTTGGGGCCGCCCTTTCCTGGCTTTTGTTGTGAGGGATTCCCAGGCCCAAATTGTCACGTCTTTTGTGTGAGCTTCTGCTCGATTTTGACGGCATATCGGTAGGTCGTGCCCAAGGATGAGATGTCCAGAAATTCCATTTCAGTCTGGATGTATCT
>JASDQU010106054.1:60584-85016 GCA_032191745.1 Picea mariana
GAAATCTGGCACTGCTTGGTCTCTTTCTTGCCGCAGTGTGGTCCATTTGGTATACAGGTCATCATAACTTCTGATAGGGTAGTATTGTTCCTTAATAGCATCCCTAAAGGATTCTCAAGTGGCCGTGACTAAAAGTAATGAGGTTTCCTCTGTTTCCTTTTTCTCACAGAAAGTTTCCCACCAATCTTTGACATGGGGAACGGCTTTGAGGAGCGCAAAAGTAATCTTTTCTCTATCCGAAAATTTATGAACAGAAAAATACCCTTCTAGTAGATTCAACCACTTGTTTATAGAATCTACGTCTATCTGACCTTCAAATATAGGAATATCAAAGTTTATTTGTACCTTGAAGGGGGCGGCGGCTCCGTTCGAAGAAGATGTGTCGCCTGTTGGTAGTCGCCGAAGGATTTGCGTGAAACTATCCATCATCTCGCTCCTCTGTTGCATGAGGGCTTCCTCAATCAACAATTTGAAAGGATCTCCTGTCTTATCATCTTTCTTTTCTCCTACCATGGGAGGTCTCTTGGGCGTGCGAGAGCTTCTGTCCTTAAGAGAAACAAGCTTGAGACCCAACTCTTTGTACTCCGACCTCGTTGGGGACATGCATTAAGACGACAAGGAGCAGACTGCTTTGATACCACTGATTTGGATTTTATGAGAAAAATGAAATGAATACAGATTGTTAACAGGTGCTTAACACAAAATAACAGAGATACAGTAAAACTGGTTTTCTATTCAATAACGAAATAAGTTGAAACTGTAAAATGCAGCGGAAACAAGCTTGCTGGAATGGTGGTGGCTTATCTCTGAGAAGAGATGTGGCGGCAGTGCGCATTTGCAAGAAGAAGGTTACAATGAGGCTCTGAAGGCATTTTTAAAATAAGAGAGAATTCCAAAAACCTAACCTTAGGAGATGAAGCGCCAAACGTCATGTGGGCCCCGTTTGGGTAAGCTAGTACATCAACTTCCCGGGGTCGTAACTTTTGCATACGATATTTGTTTTAGGCGTGTGATAGCCCATTGAAAAGGTATCATCAAGGAGATTCATTTTGAGGGCTCAATCATGCCTTTGACTATCATTAAGGAGCTCGATATCGAAAAACCTTCATTTAGGCCCTCAAAATGGCCCCGGAAGTAAAAACTGTTAAAAATAGTAAATTGCCAAAAATGTAAAAAAACCATTTTGAGCCAGTTGGAAAAGGTGGGTGGACACCGATATCCATCTGGATCACAAATGGAACCAATGTGAACTCATAATGGCCATACCCTGTTCTTAAGGCAATCTTGTTGATGTCCTCTTCCTTAATTCTTACCTGATGATAGCCTAACCCGAGATCAATCTTCGAGAATACTTTAGTATCTTTCAGCTGATCAAAGATATCATTTATCCTTGGAAAAGGGTACATGTTCTTCATAGTTACCTTGTTCAATTTCGTGAAGTCGATGCAAAGCCTCAAGGTTCCATCCTTTTTCTTCACAAATGATACTGGGGAACCCAAAGGTGACATACTTGGGTGTATATAACTCTTCTTTAGAAGTTCCTCTAGCTGCATTTGAAACTCCTTCAATTTTGGTGTACTCCTCCTATAAGGATTTTTGGATACTGGGGTTGCTCTAGGCATCGGATTTATGGAGAATTCAATATCTCTCTTCAGTGGAAGCCCTGGTATTTCTTTAAATACATCTTCAAACTCTTTTAGGACTGCATAATCTTCAATACTAGGTACTTTATCCTTAGGTGCCTCCTCCATATGTGCTACGCCAAATACTTGACATATTTTCCTGAAGTTTTTCTTCAGTTGGAAGGCTGAAACTTATCTGATAATTATTGCACTTGGAATACCCTGAACTGTCCTTAGGTTCCCTTCTTCATCCAAGTAGGTAAAAGCCTTATTATAACAGTCTAGAACATCATGATGTTGGTCCAACCAATCCATACCTATTAGGAAGTCATATGAGCCCAAAGGTATGATATTCAAATCTACCCTTGTGCTTAATCCACTCATGTCTATTGGGCACACCTTAGCCATATCATTAATCTTCCTTTTAGCTCCTGTAGCTAGCTGCAGCAACCAAGGTTTGCCAAGTTTGCTTCTTGGCAATTGAATTTTTTTCACCATCTTAGGATCTAGATAACTATGACTAGCTCCTGAATCAATTAAAATAGTAATGGGCTGGTTGTTGATCTTACCTTCCACTTCAATCACATGTGACCGAAAATCAACTTTCTTGTTATCCATGGATGCATAGATCCTAGGTACATTTCTTCCCATGTCCTCCATTATTTCAGCTTGTTGTACATTGTGAAAAGTCCTCACTTTTTCACCTCTGTGAGGGAAATATTTGTACATATGATCTCCTCGACAACCCCAACATTGAATAGGTGGTTTCCTTGGTCTTTGCCCCATTGTCTCAAATATCTTGGGTTCCTTAAGAGATGACTGTCCTTGAGAATTATTTCGAAAGAATGGTGACTTTGTCAATTTCCTCCTCTGTTCCATCTTGCTCTTCTTCTTTTCTTCCCATGCCTTTTGGAAAGTTGGTCTTCCTCTATACTGATCATAAAGGAATTTATCTCTCCTTATGGTTTCTTCTAGTGTCTTGAAATCATCATACTATATTTTGTCGTTGATAAATGATGGCAGCCAACTCAGGGACCTTTGAATCTTAACTTTTTCATCCTTGATGAAATAAACATATTTTAGCAACTCTAAGAACTTCCTTTCATACTCATCTATGGTCATGCTCCCAAGCTTGAGTTCAAAGAAAAATTGATATTCTTATCATAATATCGTTTGGTTAAGTACTTCTTTTGAAAATACCTTTTGAATTTTCTCCAAGTAAGTTTTTTCTCATCAATGTGTTGCACTTGCACAAACTGATCCCACCACATTGATGTTTTTCCTTTGAGTTGATATATGGAATTTTTTCCGTCTTCCTGTGAAGAGTAATTATGTAACTGAAAATACTTTCTCATGCCCAATAACCAGGTCTCAGCATCTTCATCCTTCTTGTGTTCACCATCAAATGTAGGTGGTTTGATTTTATTCATTTCTACATGTAGTTCATCCACTCTAGACTTCTTCTTATGCTTCCTGATAGGGGATTGACTTGAAATATTGTGTGTTCTCCTAGTTGAATGCATTGGGGAATGATGGTGATGCCTACCAACACTTTTGGTTCTTCTCCTCTTATCATTAGACTGGATACTACCTGATTTGCTTAATGCAGTATCCTTATCCATATTCTTCTATATTATGTCCAAGCTCTGCATCAACTTGATGTTAAAGCATTTTTGTTTCTCCTTGGATTTCATAAGCTTCTCATTATCATCTTTATGACTTTGGACATCCTCTTGCAAACTTTTTATGTTCTCCACCGAGTTCATGTTCTCTTCCTTTCCATCTTCTCCATGCCCATTGGAATTTGTTGCTGCAACATCCACGCTCATACCAAACATTTTTCCTTCATCTTCATAATTGTAAGTTCCTTGGGCATCATCCATGTATTGGTTCACTGATCTTCCTACTGAATTTTTCTTACGTTGAAATATGTTCTTGGTTATGCAAAATGTGTATGCAACAAGATTTGTAAGGCTATAATAATTTAACAAATCCATCATTTTATACAACATTATGTTCTTCAGAATTTTATCAGAAATAATTTATTTTTGATTTCTTGTGAATTCTTAATATTTTTTTTTTATATATTCTTGAGTGAATACATGGACTCCGTTGTCCAAAAATATTCATGACTAATTCTCGTGTCCCCCTTAAAACATTTGAGAAGAAAGACTATTAATGGAATTTAAGGGAAGATAATTTCGTCAGCTGGAGCATCCTAGCTTCGATGCTTAACAACCATCTGATTATCTTTGAATTAGATCTCCACCGTGAAAATTATTTCACCGCGGGTCTAAGGTCTTCATTTCTTCCCTTCAAACTTATGTGGCCTCCAAAATATACTCTCACGTTCTGTCACCCTTAACATGCTCCTATTCTTAGAAATTTTACTGTATTTGTGGGCTCACGGGTGGCAGACTCACAAACTCATAACCTATCTTCATACCTTCCATGAACCCACCACCAACACTTAGCTTATTTTTCCTTCATCGACTCACGGACTCGAAGATTCACAAACTCATGATATTATAACCTTCCTTTCATAAGTCCATTCAAGAAGTCTTAACACTTAACCATTTTTCCATCTATGTGGACTTGTGAACTCGCAAAATCATAATCTTGTAACCTTCCTTTCATAAGTTTGTCCGAGAAGTCTCAACACTTAACCATTTTTCCATCTACGTGGACTCGTGGACTCATAATATTGTAACCTTCCTTTCATAAGTCTGTCTGAGAAGTATCAATACTTAACCATTTTTCCATCTACGTGGACTCGTGGACTCATAATCTTGTATCTTTCCTTTCATAAGTTCATCCAAGAAGTCTCAACACTTAACCATTTTTCCCTTTCTTATCGTAGTTTCGCGGGACTGACAGTTGGCCTGCCACATGACTCCACATCACCTACCAACTGTCATCCCATCCAAAATGTACCTACCACCATGGAAGTACACATATTTCTTCTGCCATGTCAGCTGACACGTGGCCTCCACGTCATGCCGACATCATCGTATGAAAAAATTACCCATTTTTTTTTCGATTTTGCTTATTTTCGAAATTTCCAAAGAGGCTCAATTTTACAGTTATTCATGTGGCTTCCATTAGAGCTTGTAACTATAATTTTGATACAACCAAATTGGGTATGTACATATAATTTCGACCCTCCCCCCTCTTCAAATTCGCCTCTTGCACATTGAATTCATCTTGAATTACTCTGCAAAAATTGGGGATTTTGCCCAATTTCGCCCCAATTTTGTCATGGGCGCCATGGACACTCTGTAACTTCAAATTTCAGGCATCTATGACCCAAATATGCTCAATTAGAGATTAATTTTCTTATACTTAATTTCTGGGCTTGATTCTTCACATTACCTATAAAATTTCTCTCAATTTTTACTACAACAATTTAATAAAACAAGTTGCATACATACTCCGGAAATTAATTCTCTGTGAATTTTCGCTTCAACATTCTATTAACTCGGCCCATCCAGGCTTAGTTTTGAAAATTGGGCTCTAATACCACTTTGTAACATTCACAACCACCCAGGCAGGGTCATGCCCACAAAACTATCCCTTATTTATTTTTTTACATCTCTGATACCACTTTGTAATGTCCCCATTACCATCAACTCAACAAAATTGATTTGATACCACATTGTAGCATTCTTATCCAATTGTTGAGATTGTTGATACTGAGAGGAGGGTGAATCAGTATCAAGTACAATTTTAGAAAAAATTCAACTTATACTTAAACCATTCAATTATATCCAATGAGCAATGAACAATAGTATAAGAGTTACATCAATACACCACAATACACCATGCACAATATATGAGAAATAATCAATAGTTATTGGTAAAGGGAAGTAATGACTTACAAAGGTAGCTACAACTTCCAAATATAAAGGGAGGGATAAACCTCCAAGAGTAAGATACAATCCTCCAATATCAAGAGAGGGTTGACCTCTCCATCCTTGCCCCCTTCCTTCCACCCAAGAATATATGAGAGATAATAAAACTTTACATTAAATCATCACCATCAACCAACCATCACATAGAGCCTAATAATGCTTCCTGAGACTTCTTCAAATTCTGTAATTATTAAATTATTGGAATACTCTGATCCTGTAGATAATATTACTCAATGTATTCTCTAAAACTCCTCCAAGTTTTACTCCTTTAATCCTCCCCAAAAATAAGTTATAGAAAGAATGGTAGACTTTATTCGATTTTGGTTTATTCAGGAGAGCGAACTTGTACAACATTCCCTGTGCTCAATATTTAACATCAGATTCTGAAACTCGCACACAAGAAAATACAGTCCGTAATATTTCCAATGAAATTGGTCCCACTTCATTTGGATTATCTATGAAGAACAATAGAGCCCCACTTTTGAGCCTGCCAGCCCGAGAACCCGCGATCCAAATATTGTACATGCTTCCCTTCGCTATGCTCCCTAAGAGCCTACACAAAGTCACACTTTTCATACTTAGCCACTTTCCCGCAATTCCCCAAATATACAAACCCTCCATTGAACTACACCATCATTCCCTCTTACGGTTTATGCATTTTGTAGTTAACAATTCCGACTCATGCAGTTTTAGCATTGGACACTCACCAGTTTCACCATGCAGTTTCAGACTTGGTCATTCCTTCCTTGCTTGCTCTTCCCCGTCCCCATCACCTTCGCACGTGTCAATAATAAGAAATAATGTGTGTGTGTGTGTGTGTGTGTGTGTGTGTGTCTTGTTTCTAAATATTTAATGCTAACAGGTCATCGTGCAGGCACTGTCTAAGTTGTCATTGATGCGCACAAGGTTCGAGAAGTTCTGCCATTAATACAATATTTGCGGAGGCTTTTGTTATCCCTTCCCAGTCTTAATTTCAAATACCATGGAATGTCATTCGCACACCGTCAGCTTGGTTCCTTCATGAAACCTCCAATCCTTAAATGTTCTTTTTCGTAACCACCACCTTCGCACTTCTAAGTATGCAATAATTAACATTTACTTCTAACAGGTCACCATACAGCATGCATAGATATTGTCATTAATGAGGAGATTTTCCATTCACACGCATTGAACCAACGTTTCTAAGGGGTTATATTATCCCCTCCATTTCTTCATTTCAAGCAACGTCTGGAGCAAACCAACGTTTTCATAAACTACTAGCAGCAGCTCCACAACAGTTTTGTAGAGATACAGTGAACATCTTCCTCACGAGCTTCCCATGCAAAAGAAGGGAAAAATAATTGTAGGGGAGGCGGAGCAGCCCGAAATTTAGAGTGAAAACATGGATCTTGACGCTAATCTGGATAACATATTCTGCAACCTTGATCATCCCGGAGACGCAATTCACTATGCCTACCCAATGGACATGGTTGATACCGAAATTTTTTACGAAGATGAATCCTTCATATTCCAAAGTGTTGCTTTTGAAAGCAAATCAAAAAAATTAATCATTGAAAAAAAAGATGTAAAAAATAAGAAAAGAAAACATCGTTCAGAGCTTGACCTTGTCAATATGCAGGCGTCCAAAATCTCTCAACTTCACATGGAAACCAGAGATGCTCTTCATGATTCAGTTGGAGTCATTGAGGCTGAGAATGCCAGACTAAAGAACTGGATTAAGAAATTAGAGGAATCTTTGTTTCCTATGCCATTGTTTGGCAGTCCTTTGGAAATAGCCATGCCTGCGACTACGTGCACCCCTACAGCAAATCTAAAAGGCTCCTCCAGCTTCCTCACATCCTGTAGAGGATATGTAGAAAAAAATATCAACAAAAGAATGGAACTGATTACTAAGGCCTGGGAAACATCACAGAATATGGATTCCTTGGGGAGCAGGGCACATAACTTGCTCCAACTTCTGCAAACAGATTTAAAAAATGAAGAAACATTATATCTGCACACGGTCATCCCTTTTGCCTTTCATGTCAACAACATGCCAGACACGACAAGAAGACAACATGATCTCCCTTCCAAAAAATGGCTCACTCAATTAGAAGCATGCTGGAAAGAGAAGGTGAAGAACCTGTATCTCATCGTCCAATCATGTGAACAAGCAATATCAAAGAAAGAAACATTATTCACAAAGCTCACCAAAATAGAGTTAGCAGGAAGGAAAAATGACTTCCAGGACCCCAGCTTAATCATCAACTCGCTGGCGTTAACCAAGAAAGCTTTCAATAAACAAGTTGATAATTTTAAGGCCTTGCCTTTAGAAAAATTTTACAAGATTCTTGAATATCATGAAGAAGAGGTGGACAACTAGCTAGTCTGGTATTTGGTACAGAATGGAGACATTCATCAGGCTCTATGTAATCTTTCTATTGATCTAAGCGAATTAGAAATGAACTTTTCAGCATTAAAATCTAGAATGACATCAACGTCGCCCCCTTGAGAAGCTATATTGAAAAGAACTTGAAGTGGGTAGTCAACGAAATCCAACAGGAAAATGCATAAATCCTTTGTTTATCAATCTAGTTATTCAAGTGGGTCGGCGACAAAAACTAACAGGAAAAGGCATCAACAAGCAAATACCAAAATTACTTATATGTACCATGCCTGTAAGTGTATATTGATAGTCCTTTCCTTATCAATCCAGTTATTCCACCTTTTCTGAGTAGAAATATATAGCCAAAAACTGATATCTTCCCATTTCTACTTTTCAGGTATTACACTCTACCATGTCCAACTTCTTCTTTCCACAGTCTTATTTCTTGTACATATTTCTCTTATGGTCCGCGGGAGCCCCAATCCCAGTCTATATGACAAATGCATTTACATTTCCAGGAATATGTAACAAACTATTCTTTTTTTCATATATTCCAAATAAAACTATTCTTTTGTCTCCTTATATATTTATGTGTTCCTAGATTTTTATCTTCAGCTATGCTGAATGTGAAGACATTATGTTTATTTTATTTCAATTCTCTTTTTTTTCATGCATATTTTCTCCTGCCTGGTCATTTTCAAAATTAAATATGAGATAAATCACTCACTCAAATTTGAGATATCATATTTCACACACACACACACACACACACATATAATTTCCAGGAATATATAACACATTTTTTTATTTTTTTATATAAATGTCATAAAATTGTGTTCACTACTTTTTTGCTACTCACATGTATAAAGAGTAAGTCATTTCTTGCATCTTTACCACCTGTCCTTCATACTTCTTTCCACAAAGGCCCTTAAAATTAAAATAGTCCGCAAGCCCGCTTGTCAATTTGTATATCACGAAACTCTGGGTGCTCTGTGTAGGACATGGAACAACAGAGACCCAATTTTCAACGCGCCAGCCCGAGAACCCGCGATCCAAAAATTGCCTAAGTATGGAATGAGGGCTCAGTGCATGCTCTATAAAATCTCACCCCCATACTTTATAAAAGTACATATTTCGTATGTATAAAAGTAAATATCTACTTTATAAAATTACGTATTTGGTATGTATAATTTATGTTGTCCAGGAACCTATAATTTGATAAATTTGAATTTCGTGTGTCCAGGAGCCCCTGTTTTAAAGAAAACTAATTCGAGAATGTTATTTTTTGGTCCTTTTGTCCACCACCCTATGTAACAGACATTAGTACTATTTTTTTGTGCTTTTGTCCACCAGCGTATGTAAAACGTATGTAAAGAAAACTAATTCGGGAATGCTAAAATTTTTGGACACGGGCCCCTTAAAATTCAAATAGTCCGCAATTCCAATTGTCAATTTGTATATCGTGGAACTCTCGGTGCTATTTGTAGGACACGGAACAATAGATGCCCAATTTTCAAGTCCCCAGCCCGAGAACCCGTGATCCAAAAATTGGCTAAGTATGGAATGAGGGTTTCGTGCATGCTCTATATATCTAGTTAATCAAATTACATATTTGGTATGTATAATTTACGCTGTCCAGGAACCTATAATTTGATAAATTTCAATTTCTTGTGTCCAAGAGCCCTTGTTTTAAAGAAAACTAATTCAGGAATGCTAGTTTTTTTGTGTTTTTGTCCACGAACCTATGTAACAAATGTAGGTCCTTAAAATTCAAATAGTCCGCAAGTCCATTTGTCAATTTGTATATCGCGGAACTCTGGATGCTATTTGTAGGGCACGAAACAACAAAAGCTCAATTTTCAGCCTGCTAGACCCAGAACCCGCGATCCAAAAACTGGCTAAGTATGGGGCTCCGTGCATGCTCTAGAAAATCTCATCCCCATGCTTTATAAAGGTACATATTTCGTATGTATAAAAGTAAATATCTACTTTATAAAATTACATACTTGGTATGTATAATTTATGTTGTCCAGGAACCTATAATTTGATAGATTTCAATTTCTTGTGTCGAGGAGCCCCTGTTTTAAAGAAAACTAATTTGGGAATACTAAATTTTTCATACTTTTGTCCACTAGCCTATGTAACAGACGTTAGTACAATTTTTTTGTGTTTTTGTCCACCAGGGTATGTAAAACGTATGTAAGGAAAACTAATTCGGGAATGCTAAATTTTTTGGACACGAGCCCCTTAAAATTCAAATAGTCCGCAAGTCTGATTGTCAATTTGTATATCGCAGAACTCTCGGTGCTATTTGTAGGGCACGGAACAACAAAAGCCCAATTTTTCGCCCGCCAGCCCGAGAACGAGGGATATGAAGGTTCTGTGCATGCTCTATATATCTACTTAATCAAATTACATATTTGGTATGTATAATTTATGCTGTCCAGGAACCTATAATTTGATAAATTTCAATTTCTTGTGTCCAGGAGCCCTTGTTTTAAAAAAAACTAATTCGAGAATGCTAATTTTTGTGTGCTTTTGTCCACGAACCTTTGTAACAGACATAGGCCCTTAAATTTCAAATAGTCCGCAAGTCTGATTGTCAATTTGTATATTGTGGAACTCTGGGTGCTATTTGTAGGGCACGGAACAATAGAAGCCCAATTTTCAGCCCGCCAGCTCGAGAACCCGCGATCCAAAAATTCAAATAGTCTGCAAGTCTGATTGTCAATTTGTATATCGCAGAACTTTCGGTGCTATTTGTAGGGCATGGAACAACAGAAGCCCAATTTTCAGCCCGCCAGCCCGAGAACCCGGAATGAGGGTTCTGTGCATGCTCTATATATCTACTTAATCAAATTACATATTTGGTATGCATAATTTATGCTGTCCAGAAACCTATAATTTGATATATTTCAATTTCTTGTGTCCAGGAGCCCTTGTTTTAAAGAAAACTAATTCGGGAATGCTAGTTTTTTTATGCTTTTGTCCACTAACCTATGTAACAAACGTAGGCCCTTAAATTCCAAATAGTCCACAAGTCTGATTGTCAATTTGTATGTCGCGGAACTCTGGGTGTTATTTGTAGGGCAAGGAACAACAGAAGCCCAATTTTCAATACGCCAGCCCGAGAACCCGCATGCTCAATATATCTACTTAACCAAATTACATATTTGGTATGTATAATTTATGTTGTCCAGGGACCTATAATTTATTAAATTTCAATTTCTTGTGTCCATGAGCCCTTGTTTTAAAGAAAACGAATTCAGGAATGCTAGTTTTTTTGTGCTTTTGTCCACGAACCTGTGTAACAGACGTAGGCCCTTAAATTTCAAATAATCCACAAGTTTGATTGTCAATTTGTGTGTCGCGGAACTCTGGGTGCTATTTGTAGGGCACGGAACAACAGAAGCCCAATTTTTAGTGCGCCAGCCCAAGAACCCGTGATCCAAAAACTAGCAATATGGAATCTCATCCCCATACTTTATAAAAATACATATTTCGTATGTATAAAAGTAAATATCTACTTTATAAAATTACAAATTTGATATGTATAATTTATGTTGTCCAGGAACCTATAATTTGATAAATTTCAATTTCTATTGTGTCCATGAACCCTTGTTTTAAAGAAAACTAATTCGGGAATGCTAATTCTTTTGTGTTTTTCTCCACGAACCTATGTAACAGACGTTACTACTATTTTTTGGTGTTTTTGTCCACCAACGTATGTAGAAAACTACTTCAGGAATGCTAAACTTTTTGTGTCCAAGAACCTTTTAAATGTTAATAATTTTTTATAAATTTCGGGAAAAAACTAATTCGGGAATACTATATTCTGCATGGAAACCACATGTACTTCAACTTCCTACCCACGTGTATGTACTTGGTCGCATTTATTCCCATTCCAACCTGGTAGGGACTACGTTGTCATGCAACACTTGTTTAATTGCGTATTTGTTGTTAATTCCAATTCTACTCTATAGGTTTATTATTTTATTTGCATATTTCCTTTCACGCGGAATACTATACCTAACACTCAAGGTGGCATACTGTATTTATATTTGTATAACTCATGCCATATTCAATTTTTTATTAATGTTATTATTAAATTAACTACAAATTATAATTTAAATATTAAATTAAATTAAATTATACAATGGTACGGTTGTGTATGGAATTTGTCTTCAAGACTTTGAATGATGTGTCATAATCAATGTCTATGTAATTTGTTTTCTAAGACTTTGTGTCATAATAAAAAAATGTAACATATCATAATCAAAGATGCGACGTATCATAATTAAAGAGATGATGTGACTGCAAGGCCACGTTGTATACAATGTGGATCGTTCATTATCTCATAAATGAGATACCATTGTTAAATCCAAAAAAATATATATCAATGAGTTAGATTTTAAAGACCATTTTTATTATTTTTAGGCAAATAAAGCTTTCAACGTCAAAGGCCAGGCAATGACTTTATTTGCCCCCAAAAAAACTCACACAACTTAATAAAAGGGGCTAAATTGTACACATGTAATTTTTTTATTTTTTATTTTCTTTAATGAAAATATATTTAATAATTATTATGTTTTTTTATTTTCTTTAATGAAAATATATTTAATAATTATTATGTTAATAAGTATGTTTCTTGAATTTTTGTAAGTAAAACTTGTAGATAGTTTTGAAAGATTCAAAGTTTTGAGTAGATTGGACATTTCATCCATTAAAAATGTTAAAAAAATGTTAAGATAAAAAAAATATCATATAGATTTATAAAATAAAAGTCAAATTTGGACATTTCATCCATTAAAAATGTTAAAAAATGGTTAACATTTCATCCATTGAAAATGTTAAAAAAAATGCTAAATTGTACATAATTGTTATATGTATTTTTTTATTTTCTTTTATATGTATTTTTTATTTTCTTTAATGAAAATATATTTAATAATTATTATGTTAAAAGTAGTTAAGAGTTTGTTTCTTGAATTTTTGGAAGTAAAACTTGCACATGGTTTTGAAAGGTTTAACATTAATTGAAAATGTTAAAAAAAATGCTAAGATATAGATTTATAGGATAAAAGTCAAATTTGGACATTTCATCCATTGAAAATGTTAAAAAAAAAATGCTAAGATATAGATTTATAGGATAAAAGTCAAAAGATAAATGTTATAAAAAGATGAGCAGTCTTATTCAATTTGTATTTTGAGTTTGAACAAAGCAGCTTGGGAATGTTTCCCAATTTTGATAATGTTTTTGTTGTATATGTTGGGTAAAGATGTTGACATGATTTCCTGCAGGGTAGGTCTTCTGTCTAGACAAAGAAAGAGGCGAAAATCTCCCCAGCAAGAGGATATTGCATATATAATATCATTGAGATATATAATATCATTGAGATTTGAGAGAGGAAAAAGTTCTTAATTTTTTATTTTTTAATTTTACTATCTGTTCTCAAAACCCTTGAAAGTGCTATTGTTTTCTGTGTAATTGGTATTTACATTTCTAATTTCACATGATCACTTGTATTTTTGTGATGTTGGATGTTGAAACAACCTTGTTACAAAGGAAGAGGCAATATACTTCCTTCTTAGAGAACTCCAAAATGTAGGTGTAGGTTCGAGTGTTGCTAGGGAGGGCCATGCAAAGATAGGTTCTGCAGTGGGTCATGAAAAGATAGGTTATGCAGCATTTGAGGAAGAAAGAGAGCCTCAAAATGCTATTAAAGTTGTATATGACATGCAAAATATCTTTTGAGGAAGAAAGAGAGCCTCAAAATGCTATTGAAGTTGTAGATGACATACAAGATATCGTACAAAATCACAATGAGCATGATAGTGCACCCTTGGAAATACGAGATGAGCTATTGAAGTTGTAGATGACATACAAGATATCGTAGAAAATCACAATGAGCATGATAGTGCACCCTTGGAAATACGAGATGAGGAGATATGGAAAAATATATTGTAAATAAATTGACTGGAGATCCACTATCAGATTATGACTTCAAAGTTGAAGAAGAAGGCAAGGCAATTGTAGAGTATTAATCCTTGCATGTGTTTGTGCCGCAATAGTTTGCTCAATTTTCACAATGAGTTTGATTTTTTATCCAAATGCCCTAAGTGTTGGGAAGATATAAAATAAGGCATTTCAGTATTGTCGTTTCTAATATTTTGACTCTAATATGTAATTGTGAAGAGGGCACAATCTAAGAAGAGGATTTGCAAGTCTTTAGAGGGCACAATCTAAGAAGAGGGTTTGTTGATCATCTCTACCACACCTTCATAAGTGCAATTTTCTATGGCTTCCTCGACACCTACAATCTGAACAATGTGGACGACATCTCTGCAAGCCTTTATAAGACACGATCTAAGAAGAGGGTTTGTTGATCATCACGAGGTGAGTCGGTGAGTAGCATCCTGCAACACTGCTGTGAGAAGAGAGTTTTTTTCGATCATCTTTATCACATGATCACAAGGTATCTTTCCTTTCACCTAAAACTAAATGAAATACAGTGCAGTGTGTTTTTGAATGAAATCTTTAATGAAGTTTCTTGAGCAAACAAGAAGCACATATAACCATATAACCATACCCTCTTTCACTTGGCTGCAACGCTGATCTTGCAGTTGCTTGCACAAAAACAGAAACCGCAACCTCATGTCCTCTGCCATTTTAAAATCTTTCAATTGCAGCATTTCATTCTCAACCTTTGGAAACTTTGGTAACTCTTGGTAATGCATCTTGAGATACGAATCTTTTATAAGCTTCACCGATCCAGTTTCATTTTCCTGTGTATTTTCGCTATCCCTTTTATTAGCTCCTTGTTTCCATTTTCTCTCCTCTAGTTCTGGAACCTGTTCGCTATCTCAATAGTTGACTCTTTATTCAGTTTTCACCGGTCAATTCCACATGTTGCTTCTTCGACCTTCCTAGAAGTCAGCGTCGCACAACTCGACCAGTTACTAATCTATCTACCATTTGAAGACTGAATTGTTGAATCATGGATATGTACGCCATCTTGGGTGGTATGCTCTTCTTTGCCATGCCTCCTGTTGTATAAACTAGAAGTATACTTCTCACCCTCGCACTTACATCAACACCATAACCAATAAAACCATAGGCGGAACCATCAGTAGAGAAAGCAACAATAGCAGTGGAGTGCTACAATGTACTTGGACATTATTCTATGAAGAATTCCAATGTTAATATAATGTGAGCAAGCTCAGTGGAAGAAATCCTTAATCCCCTGAAGCCAGGCAAGGAAATGAAGCATTGTCCACAGATGTAGAAGAATGAGATGTACACGCGTACGAGCTCGCATGCACATAGCCCACTTTCTGGTTGATCTAGTCGTGCCCATTTTACATATTAACAAACCCATCCATTCTTTGATTGATGCTATTGCAAATGACTTGGAATCCTTCTTGCGTCGGGTCTGGTACTCTAATGCGGAAAGCCAACCGTATTAAGAACCAAGATCCCAGGTGTTAAACTGAAACCTCGTTGGAGCCATGTTATGCTATCTGGAAATACATCTAATCACATGCTTCCTGTGTGCATCTTCCTAGGCATGCAAATTCTATTGAAAGTTGGTGCCATTTAATAAAAAGCAAGATGGTGCCATGTAATAACAAGTGTAACAACTAAACACTGGTGTGCCATGCAATATTATGTTAATTTGATTTTTTTAATTAATTTGTAAGAACGTAATTGGTTGATAACCTTAATTACAAACATCCTATGTGTACACAAGATTTATGTTTCTATGATCTATTAATAGATGTGATTCATGATTTAGGGTGAGGTTGAAGGTTGCCATAGAGTTTTCAAGCCCCTTGTTTTGACGTATTATTTGCATTCATAATCCAAAATCCCTCAATCTCTCAGTTTTCCTGTGCAGTGTAGTCTGACATCTCGTAAACTGGTCGTGTTTCGTGTCATCTGACATGAGTTAATTATGGTTGTTTTAAGAATGCTAAGATACATATAGGTGTAAGAATGCATAAAATACATATGGGAGTAGGAGAAAATTTATTTAAAAATTTATTATTAAAAACTTTTTTAGAAAAATTAAGTTGAAATTTGAGTGTTAACTATAATTTTATATATTTGAAAGTTGTAAGGATATTTTAGTGTACCAATGATAGCGTGTGCAACATGATCATTTTCCACGATAGCAACAAAACCCATATTCCCAAGCTTCAAAACATCAGTATTAATATTCACGAATATATTGTTGCAATTCAGATCTCTATGAATTATGCAAGGGTTATAATTATGAAGATAATTCAAACCTGCCAATATCTAATGTGCCCAATTCTTCATCGCCTTCATTGAGACATGTCGATGCTTCTAGCGACACTGCCTTAGGGTTCCCAAGTAAAGACCTTGGTAATAAAATTCACATGTCTCATGCTTGGAGGGTCCCCTTTTATTGCAGATGTAAACTTAATATCTACTTCATACAATACATAAATCAATTAACCTTTTGGACATGGAGAAGAAGTTAGGTATGAAGGGAATGTTGTTCAATTATAGGGGTTTGTCTCTCATTGGTTCTTAAAGTGGCTTTGGTGAGTTTTATTACATATAAATACATTATTATTACTTAAATGTTAAGAAAATTGACAACTTTGTCAATAACATGGGTAGTGTTTAAAAATGATTTCAAGTAAGCAATGTTAAGTAAAATGCATAGCTTCACCAATAATGTGGATGACCTATCCACAACCAATTAGTATACTAAGTAATGTTGAGAAAAATAACAACTTCATGAAAAACATGGATGTCTTTTAAAAACAATTAAGTTAATTCTAATAAATAGAAACATGTGTTTAGATACATGCACATAGGGAAGATAGATGGTGCTTTAGGAGATTTATGTAAGGTCTTTGCTTATGGATGGTTGTGGGCACATTGTTTAGGTGCACATAAAGGGGGGCATAAAGGGTTGAGGTAAAAGGTTGTAATACCAAGTGTTGTTTGTCTACTCAATGGAAGGAGTGGTGAATCGTTCCATGTTTCCTTTATACAAGTTGAGATGCCTTGGGGGCATGAGCCCAACATCATTAAAATAGTGACCCAACTTCAAATACAATCATTTTAATTGCAATATCTTTATAATCACAATTAACAACATTAATATGAAACCTCCCTCAAAGTTCAATTACAATCATTTTAATTGCAATATATATATAATCTCAAATAACAACATTAATATAAAACCTCTCCCAAATTACTTCAGCATTCCCATTCGCCCGCTTAGGGGGTATGCTAGTTTAACCATGTGTTTTATCATGCAGCTCATGAAAGTTAGCTTTTATTTTAGCAATGTTGATTTTTTTTTTAAGCTAGCTATGACAAAAGATACTTTGTATCTTTTAGAATGGGTTAATGACCTCTTCCAAGTATCTTAATTTCCTTCTATCCTCTATTTGTTTATCTCTTTGCCACATAACAATTTCTCTTTCTTTATCTCTTTACTACATAACAAACTCTCTATTCCATAGAGTGGCCTTATCCTCTATTCTCCATTAATTTATGAAGAGAAAAAAAAATGATAAAATTTCAAAGAAAACATTAAATTGTTTATTGGTGAAATAATGATAGTCCTTATGAGTAAAAAAATAAAATGATTAAATTTCAAAAAAAAAAACATTATAAGTAAGAAGGAGACTTAGTACTATTTTAAAGTGTTTATTGGTAAAAGAGTAATAGTCATTAAGAGTCTTTGCCACCACTAACTTAGTCGTATTCTAATTTAATTTAATTTAATAACAATCAATGTGAATGTGAATATGAAGAGTTACAAATACAAATTATGTTTTTTCCTCAATCATTCATTGTCACAAATCTTAATGTAACCATTTTTTTCTTCTTCTGGATTCTTTTTCATCTTGTTGCATTCCTCTTCTTCCTATGTATTTCTGGTAAGAATTTTTTTTTTATGTATTTTACTCACATTTTGGTTCACAATTTTAATATAATTGAGTGAATTAGCAATTTCATGTTGTTTATGACTTTGTATTGTTGTTTGTGAAGGAGGAAGTGGTATTCCTACTATAATGATTATGTTGTCAAACAAATGAAAGCTACACTCAACTAGAATCTTGTTAGTTTGTTTGGGTGATCTGGGTATTGATTCAACTGAAGTTGGTTATTGTGTTATGTTAAATGTGTGATTTTGCATGGGAACATTGGTTTGTAAAAGAATTTGTTTTGTATTTCGTAGTAAATGGTTGACCTAAAAAAAAATATCTTGAAATGTTTATTGATCTAAGACTAATAACCTTAAAGAGTCAGAGCCATAAAGTTTCTAGGCCTTCAAAGAGTTCAACATTATCTTTTAGTTTTTAATGTTTAAATTATTTAATTATAATACTTGAATATTTTGTTGTTTGAATAGAGAAACATAGTTCCAATAATAATTCAAACTATTTTTAGTAGTAAAAAATGAGGATAGACACCTCCCAATACTAGTGGCATATCATGTCTCATAAATAATGAAATATCATTCTCATTTATTTCATGCAAAATCCACTCTCAAAAGCATTACTTTTCCAAGGTTATTTTGTTTGATCAACCCTTCGAAGGGTTTCAAACTTGTCTTAAAAGATGAAGTCTTTAAAAATTGGAGCAATATTTTATTTGGCATTTTTTTTTATGAAGTGCGTATTTAATTTTGCATGTTGGAGTTTATAATCACAAAGTTCATTACATTTATTATTCACTATAAATATTTGTATATTCAAATAGTTCATATTATGAATATAACATCCTTCAACTTGAAATTAAGACTTTAAATTTGATCATTGAATCCACTTAACACAAAGTTTTGGAATTTTTTTATATATGATGACCACCACACAAATAAAAAAAACTTGATTTTTATATGTATTTTATGTCATAAAAATTAAATTTTAATATAAAAATATTATATATTTTTAAATATAAAAAAATTAACTATAATTGTGTGTATAATGAATGGACCTATAATGAGTGATAAGGAGGCAATGGGAGAGGTAAAGAAGGAAGGTTAGTTATGGTTTCAAGTGTTTCATTCCAAGGGTAGGAAGCATTGTGTGCCTATAGTTAGTTCTCTTACGTTATCATTCCTTACATAATGGTTAGTGGATGAAGCCATGGATCTGGTGTATAGAGTTTTGACAACGTATTTTTCTAGGCCAAAGCCTCACATATCAAATTTGGTTTCATGGATTGGAGCTCAATGGGCATTAGTCATAAAGGAGAAGGTGTGTATCTCTCCACTTCAACCGCAGTTTCTTTACATTCATTTTTTAAAGTATGACAAATAAGGTTGTTTTATTATGTGGCAGTCCCTAGTTCTTCAACAAAGTTGAGCTCATTTTGAAGGATTGATTAGATTCTTTCATCTCTCGTTATGCTCTTATGGAAAATATGCTCATTTGGGTAATACTATCAAGGCTATCATTACACTACTATAATGTTAGGGTCTTGTAAGCCATTGGGGAGAAGTTGGGTTATTTTTTCTACCTAACAAAGAAAACTCTATCCCATGAGGGTGTTTTCATCTATTCTTATTTATATGTCCATCAATGGAGGGTTGCTTATGGAGATTGTTTTTATTTCAAAGGGGGTAGAGCAAGCTCAAATGTTGGATTATAAAGACATCCCTTTCAAATGTCGGTTTTGCAAAAATCATGGACATCTTCAAAACAAATGTCTATTTTGCAAGGATTTGCAAGGAAATGGATGAGGGGTAAGTTCTATTCTCAACAAGTTGGGGTTGAGATTGTTGCAAAGTAGGCTAAGCAACGTGTTCCAATGAATACTCTAAAAGAGGGTGGCAAGACTATTGGTGTTGTGTTTAGAGCTACTGAGTTAGGGTTTCTAGATTCCTTGGGTCAAGGGGTGGTGGCGTGTAATAAACCAATTTTGATCCTCGGATTAGCAATGTATATTTGTAAATATGATGAATGGCCAAGGGCCAAGTGATGTAATATGTAAACAATGTGCATTGCAAGTAATAAATAAAATATATCATCAGTTGTAGATGGATAAGAATATATTTGTGGGGGGATATGCTTTTACAAGAGAGGGAGCTAAATGGAGTCCAAAAGGAAATTCCACATGCCTAAAATTCTATATCACCTCCATAAATCATTTTGTTATTAAATACTTACCTCATTTGACTTATTAAAACCAATCATTGAATGCATGTAAGAGGTTGGTGGGAAATTTATCTCACCTACTTATTGAAGCATGGGATAAGTAAACATGTGATGGGAATTTTATCATTGAATTCATGTAAGAGGTGGGTGAAAGAGTCATTTCACCTAGTTAAGAAAATATGGGTTGGGTACAATTATCTTGGGGAATTGTGAAAGTCAAACATCCATGGAAGAAGAAGAAAAGGAAACTCGAGTAGAGGGAGAGAGATAATTTTAGAGCTTGGAGAAAGAAAGGAAAAACAATTTTTAATGTTGGGAAAGAGTAGGTTGTCACATTGGGTGTTGAAGATAGCTTGTTGGAGCTGAGAATTACATGGAGAAATAGGTTGGCATGCCTGTGAAGATCTCTTACTGAGAAATTACCCCAAGAGAATGTGAGAATGATGTTGTGAGAACTCCTATTACAATCATTTTTTCCTAGAGCCCCTAACTGAGAGATTCATGGCCAGTTTGTGCAAGAGCCCTAGAGGGGATGGATATTGTCTGAGGGACTGCAATGCAGAGAAGGAAATATCATCCCTATCATCCCTTGGGCTAAGAAGATTGATGGGAAAGAGAGTTGGGTGGTTCGAATTGTTGTAGAAGTCGTGATCCAAGTGGATATCGATGGCCATCCACCTCTTCCACTAAATCAACATGGTCATTAATTGGTTTTTTACCATCGGTAGTTTATGAGCCCGTGGTTTTGGTAAACCATGGTATTTTCAAGATGGAGAAAAACAAAACAAATAATAATAATAAAGTGGTGAAAAGATATTTGCACAGTCATTAATTGGTTTTTAACATTGGTGGTTTATGAGCCTATGGTTTTTGTAACCCATGGTATTTTTGGGGGTTAATATTAACTCGGTCATAGAGTCGTTGATTAGGTCATTGTTGGGTTTACCTTTAATGGTTTATAGACCCATGGTATTTTCCCATAGTATTTGATGTGAGTATTTGCATGTCATTGCATGGTTATATCCACACCATGCATGGCTATGCATGTCCATGCATGTCTTTTCATGGCTATATTGAGGCCATGCATGTATTCACATGAATATTTCCACTCCATGCATGTCTTTGTATGGCTATCTCTAGGCTATGCATGTATTTGCATCGTAATCTAATTCTAGTAAAGGAATTAGGGTTGTAATTGATGAATCCTATTTAATGGCTTGAGATAATCCATTGTAAGAAGCCTCAAGTAGCCTCAAGTGGCCAACGTTGGCCTATTTGGCCAAGATTAATAGATATATATTAGGTTTTGGTTTTCTCGACTAAGGGCTTCTAGGGTAAATATCTAGTATCCATTTGTGTGCATTCTTTCTCTACGTATCTATTTCTCCCTTGGTTTTTAGCATGGTATCATAGTTCTATATACCTAGACTCTCTAACGAGAGTGGTCTGATGTTGAGATCCATGCTTATGAAATTGTTGGTAGAGTGAGTGACACGTGGAAGATAGATATGCACACAAATTGAAGTGATGGTTCATGGGTTTATGAACCATGGTGAATGACACGTGGAAATGGAGCATATGCAAAAGCACATTGAAGATGAATTACTCGGTGATTGAGTGATTTGTCTCACTATATTTGGATCAAGGAGGGATGTTGGTAGATGTTTTTTGCATCATTTTGTCATGCATATAGTGGATCAATGTGGAGCATGGGTGGAAGTGCAATAAGGAAGAAGTACTCGATGAATGAGTGCATTGGCTCACTTTACTTGGAGAAAGGGAGGGATGTTGGTAAAGAAGTTGTTATATGCTTATTGCATCATGTGCTTGGTCATACAGTGGTAAGATAAGTACTTGGTATATGTAACTATATTTGGAGCAGGAGGGATGTTTGTAATGAAATTGGTTGATGTTTCATAGCATCACATGCTTGGGCATACAATTGTAATTATTTTTATGGAGTTGGATTTTATCACATGTAAATGGGAATATGGTTGTAAGACCTATTTACGCATTCGTACCCCTAGCTTGATGGTTCATCAGTATAAATTCTAGATGTAGACCTAGGTGATAGGGGGCATGTTGTATTCATGATACCCTGTTTATAAAATTTGAGGGGGGGTAAGTGTTTATCCCAAGTCAAGTTTATAGGGGCAATGTTGGGTTAATCTTGACTTGGTCATAGAGTCGGTGATTAAGTCATTGTTGGGTTTACCTTTAGATTTTTACAGACCCATGGTATTTTCCCATAGTATTTGATGTGAGTCTTTGTATGTCATTTCATGGCTATCTCCACACCATGTGTGTCTTTTCATGGCTATGCAAGTCCATGCATGTCTTCACATGGCTATCTCCACTCCATGCATGTATTTGCATGGCTATCTTGAGGCCATGCATGTCTTCGCATGGTTATTTCCACTCTATGCATGTCTTTGCATGGCCATATTAAGGCCATCCATGTCTTCGCATGGCTATTTCCACTCCATGCATGTCTTTGCATGGCTATCTCTAGGCTATGCATGTGTTTGCATCATAATCTAATTCTAGTAAAGGAATTAGGGTTGTAATTGATGAAGCCTATTTAATGTCTTGAGATACTCCATTGTAAGAAGCCTCAAGTAGCCGCAAGTGGTCAGTGTTGGCCTGGCTTGGTCGATTTGGCCAAGGTTAATAGATATCTATGGAGGTGTTGGTTCTCCCACTTAAGGGTTTCCAGGATAAATATTGGCTCTATGTGCATGCTTTCTTATTGTGCTATTTCTCAACATTTTTTAACATATTCACCCATGGTATTTGTAAGGTGGGATAAAGAAAACAAAACAAATAATAATAATAAAATAGTAAAAATATATGACTCTTAAGTGAAAAGGCATCGTAAGTAATATATATGCAAACCCTCTCATTTGTAAAAGAGCATATCATTATTCCTTCATGATGTAGACACAAAATATTTATTTTCAGAGTATTGCGAACTTAATAGGAGTGTCCACTTTAGGCCCGCAAACCTTTTGGCACTTTTCCTCTAATGGTTAGGGTTTTGGACCTTAAGAGTTATTTCTTATGTTTAATGGCCATATGTTTGGCCTCTTATAATAGCTTCTTGGTGAATGAGTGTAGCTGACATCTCTCCCTTTCAGAGATAAGCTACCACCATTCTAAGCTAGTGTTTGTTCTAAAATATTCTGATATTCAATAAAGAGTTGGATTCTTACTATATTATTGTGCTCCGACTTCAAGGAAAATACCTTTTAGCGGAGGTTTTGAGTGTTACAAAATCAACAAAAATTGTCAAAAAAACCTCCGCTACAACATATGTTTTCGATAGCGGATGTTTTTGCGGATACTATAATGGAAGTTGATATAACTAAAAAAATCTAGGCGGTCGAAGGTGTTAGCGGATGTTTACAAATCGGTGTGTTTGTATAAGGAACAAGCATCGGTGCGTACATACACCTACAACATCGGTGTTGTACACTTAACGTCAAGCACCGGGGTAGTAAAATATGCAAGCACTAGGGCAATAAAATATGCAAGCATTGAGGCAATAACATATTTAAGCACAGGGGAGTTTGTCTTATAAGCATTGGGGATTTAAAAGTAAAACGCACCGGGGGAGTTAAAAATAATTAAGCACTAGGGATTTCTGCTTAGAATGCCCTGGTGCATTATTAATAAGAAGGCATTGATGTTATGGCATAAAATTACTTTGTGGAGTTCTGTTACGAGAGAGAGCGAACGGTCCCTGGAAAGAAATCGCGACTACGCAGCCTGGTGTGTTAGGGTTAAGCCGTCATGGCTGGTCAAGGAGGGGAGCCGCCGCCCCCTCCTTCCCCTGCCTCCTCCTTTCGCCGACTGGTAGAGGCTTGCTCCAAGCACTCGTTCACAGCAGAAGCCCCAAGTTTTGTCAAGAAGCTGAAGGACATCCCCGAAATAGATCTTCCACCTGATCTGCCGATGAAAATCGCCCTCTCCCTCTCTGAACGTGGGCTCATTGGTCAATTCATGGGCCTATGGCCCTCGGCCAGATCTACAGATGACTGGATCCAACGAAACTGGAGGCCGTTGATTACAAACAGTGTTACCAGCTACGCGGTCGGACGAGGATACTTCATCTTTGAATTTATATCCAAGGAGGACAGAGATCTAATATTCAGGAACGGCCCCTACTTCATGGGCACCCAAGGACTCTACCTGAATAGATGGACTCCGAGATTTGATCCTGCCTCAGAAATCCCCAAAGACGTCCCGGTCTGGGTTAGGCTCCCCAACCTCCCAATCCACTGCTGGAACACCCCCTCACTTCAAGCAATCGGAAACGGTCTCGGTCGCTACATAGATCGAGCAGAACCAAAGGATCAATACACTTGTGCGCGCATATGCGTAGAAG
>JASDQU010106054.1:132968-144059 GCA_032191745.1 Picea mariana
TAGTAGTAAGTACCATAGTAGCCTGTAGGTAGACCGTAGTAGTCTGATCAGAATTAATGTTTATTGTGGTGAGTCTGGTGACACGCAAGCGCGGGTAGATGGTTCATTTATTTCATACAACTGCGCTCGTGCCATTGAATCACTCGAATCTGCAGTTCGGACTCGGATTATACGCTCGGATTTTATACCTTTGATTATATACACAACCATACACGTACACAAGCATACATAACCTATTAACCATACACAACCATCCACGTCGTGCTTACCTAGCCCTACTACTTAGCCTGTATACCTACTAGAGATTTTGACGGGCATTGGAGGCAGTTACACGTCAAACTGACAGGTAGACAATTCTCATGCCAGTCAGTGATGACGTGTAAATTTTGTTGCCCACTGTCAAATACAAGCTGAGAGATAAAAAACGGGCTACAGCCCGTCAAATTCCAGGCCTGATGGGACTGTACAGTAGTAGAGGCAATTGTACGGATTACAAATGACAGAGTCCAGCTGAGAAAAACGTACTGACTCTACAGATGGAACATACGGGTCTGTAAAAAAAAATTGTACAGATTTGTACACCATGAACGAATTATTCTGCGAGCTTGGCCGAGTTTTTGGCTTTGATACCAATGTAGTAAAGAGACCCTGTTTATTACTGATTTATATTTCTGATATAATATATAAGAATTTATATTGAATAATAGATAATTGATAAGATGATTACATTCATCCTAGTGACTGAATGTGTATTGACTGGTCACTAGATAAGAGGTGTGTACTTTGACCTTTAATTAATCTACTTATTATTATTTAATATTTATTTTATTATAGTTATGTTTATTATTATTTTAATATTTATTTTATTATAATTATGTTTATTATTATTTTAATATTTATTTTATTATTATTATTTAATATTTATTTTATTATTATTATTTATTATAATTATGTTATTACAATGTTTCTTTTCTGGAATAAATTTGAAGTTTCAAATATGAATTTTACTTTTGCATTTTAATCCGAAAGAGCCAAGAAAAGATTAAGAGAAACGCACAACATTTTAATCCGAAAGAGCCAAGAAAAGGTCAAGAGAAACGCACAATATTGTTTTCAGGAAAACCCCAATAGAATCCTTGTATTGCAACAACAAATAGGTTGCAGGCAACCAGGACATATATAATCAAGGCATTAATTCCCATCCATTCCAGTAACATTGTGAGACGCCTGTATTCATATACATCAACCTGCAGAAGAAAAACATCCACCGAAGAAGCCATCAATCCTGCACTTGTTAAATACATTAACAAATAATAATGAAATCCAGAACAAACCCCAGAATTTTCAATTTTCAAATAACTTACACATTATCTTTGAATAGTTAGTCAAGATTAGTGATACTACATGTTTGCTGTTTGTGTGCGACTTTAAAAACTAATATACATATTGTAACAGTTTCTGTCAATTTTTCAGTATATTTGCACGGTGCACCATATGCCAATGTATTACTGGTAATATTTAGAACGCATCCTCAGGCAGTGGATTACATAAAACAGCTGTCTCTTAGAGTTTGCATCTTACATGCCAGATTGTATATTTTCACACTGAAACTGAAGGTGATGTGATCATGAAGCTACAAGCCTAAAGAAAAGTGATATAGAATTTCTATTGATCATTTTTACCTTATGTTGTATCCCTACGAAAACATTAAAATAAAATAGTAAACTTCGAAAATTCAGTATTGAATGCATGTTCCAAATTGGTAAGAATTGAAGCACTGGTTGTAGATGAGCCCTTCCACATTTCAGAGACTGTACATATGAAGTATAGTTGTAGGGCAATATACTCCTATATTTCTTAATCTAGATATCATATTGCATTGAAAAGCATCAAGGATATTTTGGGCCATCAATGATCCTTAAAAGGCAGTCCATACTTCAGCCTCAAGTAATAGATATTTCCAAACAAGATAATGAACAAACTATTCCAAAAACATCCTATAGGATATAATCAATGCACAAAAATGTATTGATGATAAAAAAATGTACTGATAATCTCAGTGCCGGATAAACTTCAAAACTGAAGATGTCCTATGAAGGAAACTTGCTCCTATGGAGCTATTTCCCCAAAGTGCATCACTATTAGATAAGTAACTCTATCATTATTATTTATATGTTGACAACTAGTTCTTGTGGTTGTTGTGTGTGAATATAAATCTTTGAATTCATAAGTGTCAGTGTGGCTATGATAATGTTCCAAAAAGATGTTGTGGCTTGTCTAGGATATAATTATTTGCAGATTCTAAGGTTGTTATAACCATTAATTCATGTTGAAGAATTCACAATTCAGCCTCTGTTGTGTAAATTCAGATGTAGCCATGCCAACTATATGGAATTGGCATTGTGGGCATTATTGAAGATGTCAAAGTAATTGTAATGAACAATAGTTCATATACGAGAAAATATCAACATAAGAAGTATAAATAGTTGAAATCTATATAGGATAAATATTAATATAATTGCTAATGAATGAATGAGACGATGATACAACAAGCCTTGTGATGGTATACTTATATCCATTGACTAGTCATGAAGGTAAAAGGTTGTGTTCCTTGGTTTATTAGATTATTATTATTATTTTAATGTTTTTATATATTATATGTGTTACATTGTCTTTTCCTTCAATGATGCTTTGTCCTTAAAGTATTTTATGAAAATATCTACGTTTTCGTTCTAGCCTACAATGCCTTCTTGTGATTCTCATTTCTTGAAGCTGTGATGGTTGAAAACACAAAGATGAATTGAGTTATGAAGCACTGAGAAAAATTGTTGTATTGTGGAAGAGTTAGACCATGCTAATTTGATTCTCCCTGGAACTATGTGGCAATGAATTATGTGATTTGCCGGATGACAAGATCCCACATTTGAGCTTCCTTCCGATATCCTAGGATCATCACTTAGTTTTTCACATTGATTTCCTCCACAGTCAATTTGTTGAATAATACGATAACTAGGATGAAGATAAGGAATCCTTGCATCTTGCGTCTTGTTTTTAAAACATTTGTCTTTTGATACTCCTAGTGATTTGTTGGTTGATAACATTCCAATATAAAAACCATTCTAATTTTTTACGTCAATTGGATCTGTATCAATTCCATTCTCAACAGTTTGAACTAGATTAGTCATTGTTTCTTTATTGATCAACGCTTTCTCGCTAATAAATTTCTCTAGCTTTTGCAATTGCAACTTTTATTGACATTTTAACTTCTTAATTTTTGTGATCAAACTTTGACTATGATTTTCTAAGGTAAGAAATTTCTTCATCTTTGTTAACTACAACCTTGTCAAAAAAAATTCTTTTTCTGAAGATCATGCATCTTTTAGAATGGCTTCTAATTATTCTGAAGGATTACATCTGATATATCTTTCAAGTCTTCTAATGAGGGCACTACTAAGTATGATTTCATTGTAAAGTCTTGCAATGATATCTTCTTCTAATCAGAGAATGTCAAAAAATTCTTTTTCACAGTTAAAATGAAGGTATTCAATGTTTACATCCAAGATGAACCTAGAATTATGTAAACATCTTTTAGATACATAACTATAACACTGAATTGAAATAAAATAATATAGTCACTAATTGGTTTATTTCACATTCTTTTTAAGTTAAAAAAATCACTTTATTCGAATATACTTGACTCTGGAATTAATAATTGATTGCCCAGTCAATGTATACTTGACTCTGGAATTAATAATTGATTGCCCAGTCAATGTTATTGTTCTCATCATTTGAACAAACAGAAATGCTAATTGAACAAACAAAAATGCTAATAACTTTCCCTTTAATAGAACCCTTAATTCCCTTATTAAATTTTAATAGGGTAAAAACAATTTTTCAAAATAAGGAAAAATTTTCCTATATTTTTGTATACGCCGAAACTTTCGTTATAAGATACCATCAGTATGAAAAACTTATATCTTCTTCAATAATAAGTGTGCGAGGGACCCATGAAGGTTTCTGTCATTCAACTTCAATGGCAATTATTTTGGAACCTTTGAAGATATCCTTTAATTTTAAAGGAAAACACTTAATACCTTAATAAGTTATATATTTTCACTTTATGTTTTTTTTTTATAACATTATGTTTTTGAAAATAATCTCTATCATAGTTTGTTAACTGCTTGTTCATACCCCTTTTTTGATTGAAAATAAAAGGCACGACTTTCGATGGTAATGCGATTATGATACACCTTTTATTACCTTATTTTAATATTAAATTCGAAAGCATATATCTTAAATGCTATTAGGTACCTTCATAAATACTACTTAATGCAAGCGGTTTCCTTCTTAAATACATTATACCAGTGGGTTTACAAGTTTGGAATTTGAAATCCCATCGTTAGAACTTGGACGGGCAAATCCCCATGGTGAGACTTGTCCTTCAATAGAAATAATGTACTTGACAGACATTATTATTAATAATACAAAGATAAAAATGCAACGCCAACTTTGTAATTTGACAACCATGTTCTTGTTGGTCTTGCCATCATACCTCTAGTGCATCTCTGCAATTTAGTTTTGGAATCATGAAAATCCTTCGATTCAGATTATTTGAAATTTTTCAGTGTTTGCAAAATAATTTCTGTGATAGTTTGTTAACTTCTCACCCATACCTCTTTTTTGATTGAACATAAAAGGCATGACTCTTAGTGGCAACGTGATTGTGATACACCTTTTATTACCTTCTATTAATGTTAATATATGATGCCCGCTAATGTACTTCAATGTATAGTGTCGGCTTCCCCAAATCTGTATGGAATGACAGAATGATTGATCACAATGTTTAGTGATTCGACTATGGCTTTCACCCAATTACCTTTGAGTTGTTCTTTATAAGTTGATGTGTAACCTGCTTATTAGCAGCCGATATAGTTATCCATGGTAGTGTGCAGTTTCAGCATGACCACAAATATTGCGGCTACTAGTGTGGCCGCATTAATACTTGGGGTATTAATGTTTGAATCGATGGAACAAACCCTACAAATTTCAGTGAAAATGGGGGCAACTTAGGCGGACAAAGTGGATTGATGACTGTTCAGGAATTCCTCCAGTAAACTTCCATAAGTTGACTAATAGTGACAATTTTACCCACAATTTTGCAGATTGATTGTGGTTGCAGATGGCAATTGCGTTGAAGCTTGAGGTGTTAACCCTAGTGGAAAAACTCGGCATCAGCAAAAACTCGGCAAGGGTTCTGAAAACATCGCCTCCGAAAAACTCAGCGAAAAAATCGGAAAATATCGGAAAAACTCGGCAAACATTAAAAAATACATAATTTATTCATTTTTTTCAAAATTTTAAACATTTTTCAATAAATAAAGCAACAACATCATATAAACAAATAGGCACATAAATATGGAGAAAGAACCGATATATATTATATAGTGGATGCCAAACAAAAACCAATACATACTGGCCACAGGTTGTAAATCTGGAGATGTTGTTGACTGGCCTAATTGCTCTGCAATTCCCCATGGTCAGTGGGTTGTGAGATCTTCCAGAGGTAACTCTCCAACTTCAAATAAACCTCTGTCAAAATTAGACATTAGTAATGGCTTCTCCATCCGAGGAAGAAAAAATGCAGTGCCATCCTGGAAGCTGTCAGTTGGGAAGAGTTGCAGCCAAGAGGTGAACTAGATGAATGCTTGAACTAGATGAATGCTTGGACGCTGCAATCTCTACAGCTCAGCCTGAAAATCAATCATCTTCCAGCACTTATGCTGAGACTCTGCATCATGACTTGTTTCTAATGGCAGCAGCATCCATGTGATTTATGTATAGAAATTCATCTCAGAGCGTTGCTGGTAGTGATCCTGGCACGCATAACAGATCGGTACTTGAGAAACATTTATATCTTTGATGATAAGTGGACTTCTGCCACTCAGGCAGGAGCAGCTTGCTACCCCTGTTGTAGTAGTATGTGCACTGCACAACTTTGTCACAGATGTATTATAAAGGGGCAATTGTACATTAGCTGCAGAGCAAATACTTACCCCTCTTTGTAAATTTGATTCAATATTACCCCGAGTTTTACCGATTTTTTCCAAGTTTTGCCGAGTTTTTCCCGAGTTTTTCAAAAAATCGGCAAGCTGAAAAACTGGCGATTTCCCCGATTTTTGCCGATTAATCGGTGATTTCTTCTACTAGGGTGTTAACCAGAATCAATGTACCCTATTACCTCTTCGAGGTACCCTACATTTTTCATTTGGCTAACCATAGTTTTAAAAATCGGAATCGGCACCGAAACTGGTCGAGGGTCCAACCGGAACCGGAACCGGTAATGAACTGGTCGAACCAATTTTTTAAAAAATACATAAAATATTTAACTTTTAACGAAAAAAATATATTTTTAAGATTTTAAATCATGTTTCCAAAGCATTAGAGACAACATATCCAAAGTATGCTCATGAATATATCAAAATGGCACCAAGTGCAATACATATCTAGAGATCGGAACATAAATACATAATCAAGGAGGCTCTAAATGGCCTCGGTCCTCTATAGACCACAACAACAAAAAACATACTAGCAAGAGTCAAGACTACAAGTCACTATCTCATTGATCAACATGATCAACGATCAATCATCACTATTGCTAGAAGTAGAAATGGCATGGGCATCCTCGCCCTCGACATCATCCTCTGTCTCTAACTCGGACTCGAACTCGGCCTCAGACTCATCACCATCAAGGACATATGTGACTACACGCTCTGAAGTTGCACTAGTTGTAGTAGTACAAGTACGACCGCAACGAGGCACACGAGGTATACGGCTACACTTGCCTGCAGTTCCACTAGGGCCTGCCATGTCTAACTCTGGAATCGGACCGTGGGGCCGTAATAGTGGATCTACATCCATCTTAACCTGCCCTGCTAACTCCACCTCCAAATCATAGTCAACATCAAACTCTAGTGGGTGAGTCTCCACTACCCAATCTGAAGTTGGATCAACATCATCCAACACAATATGATCTGAATCGGGTCTTTTGTTCAACAATTGGTTGCGCCTTAGCCGAAGGCTGTACTGCACGAAGACTAGATCATTTAACCGTTTCTGTTCTAAATGGTTTCTCTTCTTCGTGTGAATCCTCTCAAAGACAGACCAATTGCACTCACACCCGGAAGCACTGCAAGTTTGACTCAACACTCTAATTGCAAACTTTTGCAATTGAGGACATCGGCTGGCAAATGACTCCCACTAGTTTGCTACAAAAAACATAGTTGGTTGAGTTAGTTCCTTGAAGTAATAAATTATAAAGTATATAAAATTTAAACACTTGAACTTTAAACTTTGGAATTGTTACCTGTGGCTCTAGTGAAAGAAGTGATATGTCGATGTATCTCCAACTGCTCACTCTCAAAAGGGACTAGGCGCTCAATGCAATTATACAAGCCATCTCTAACCTCCCCAGTCATATCTTCTCCAAGTTGCGCTATGTAATGATACCTTGGGTTCAGGGAATACCCAGCTGCATGTATAGGGCGATGGAGTTAATTGTTCCATCTACGATCAATGATGTCCCAAATAGGCCCATACTTGGTCACTCTATCCTTCTATGTTGCCCTTATTTGCTCCTTACCCTGATCCATAGCCTCATAAATGTAACCCATGGCCAATTTTTCCCCATCCACTAGCCACAACACCTTAACAAGTGGCTCAGCAATTTTCACAATTTCTGCTG
The DNA here is from genome assembly GCA_032191745.1 of Picea mariana. Taxonomy (NCBI): domain Eukaryota; kingdom Viridiplantae; phylum Streptophyta; class Pinopsida; order Pinales; family Pinaceae; genus Picea; species Picea mariana. The sequence continues at coordinate 140,710 of JASDQU010106054.1, forward strand.
CTTTTTTCCAAAATGTGGGATCATTAACTTTCTTTTTGGTGTCTTTGCCATCTTGTCTACGGGCCCACTGAGATGCATTCCATTCATCAAATGCAAACATCTTTTGCAAGTTATTTGATTGGGAAGCCATAGATTGCAATGTCAAGAAGTGAGTTGCAAATCTAGTGATGGCAGACCTAAGAAGTTCTTTGTTCTCTATGTTTTTCCTCATCAAGCTCAAAACCCATGAGTGGTTGTAGATGTACTTTGTGATGCTTTCGGCATGCTCTATAGTGTTTTTGATCCATTTTTGTTTGCCAATGTCCTCAAGCATGAGGTCTATGCAATGTGCAGCACATAGGGTCCAAAATATGGTTTTGTGTTTCTCCTCTAACATCTTCCCAGCAAGAACATAGTTAGAGGCATTATCTGTGATGACCTGAACAACATTGGCCACCCCCACCTCCATAACAACCTCATCTAATAGCTCAAACAACAAGTTTGCATCTTTGACCCTATCAGATGCATCAACTGATCTCAAAAACATGGTTCCTTGTGGGAAAGAGATAGGGAAATTTATGATAGTATTGTTCCTTCCATCACTCCATCCATCTGACATGATGGTACATCATGTTTCGGCCCATGATACTTTGAAATATGTCAAGTATTCTTCAATGGATGCAACATCTCTGTGCAAAAGAGATCCCCTCAAATCATGCATACTAGGGCCTTTGAATCCCCTACCACAAGCAATAATGGCATCCCACATAGGTTGGTAATATGGTGAGCGGGCAGCATTGAAGAGGATATCAGCATGACACCACCATCTAGCTATGTACTCATAAGCAATCTCTCTATATTGTTTATTCCAATGGTCATCTAAGGTGGGATGAAATTGAGTGGGTTGAATTTGAGAAACATTGGCATTGTCAGAGCCAGGAGTGGGGGGAGGTGTGAAATACCTTTGGATGGTATTCCTCTTTTTACTTTTAGGTAGATGCATGGTATTTTCACTTTCAAGAGGAGGAGGAACATAATCAAAGTAGTCTCTATTTCTAACACCGGTAGAATGAATAGATGGAGAGTTCTCATAATCAAAAGTGGGGTTGGCTGCCCTCATTTGTGCTACAACCCTCTTCCTCCCTATTTCAGCTTGTATATCCTTTTCCCTAGCCTTTTCTTCTTGGTAGTCATTAAGTACTTTTTCCATCCCTTCTCTAATAGGCCCAATAACATCCAATGGTGCCTCACATGATTTAACTTGGCCTCTAACACCAGTCAACTGTTCTTTCAGCCTATGAATGCCACCCCCCTTGATGCATTTTTGACAATACTTGCAATACATTAGACTTCAATCACCTCAGCATGAACCCATGCGACATCTTTAGTTTTTGGGGCCATTGTAAATTTGTAAATGCAAACTCAAAGGCTAAATCAAAGGTGGAATTTGCACAATGCAAGTAATCTGAAAATGCAAAGAAAGAACCTTGTCTTAGACTCTTACTAAGTTTAAAACATTCAACAATCAAGATTGAAGATGGAAAAAAAAAGAGTGGAAAATTTTCAACATACCTCTAGAGTCTCATCCAACTCCTCCAAACTTGAAGATGAACTATAGCCTCCTAGTTGAGATGCCAAATCCACCACAAACTACCCAAAACACTTGCCCAATAAGCTCCTCAATGCTGCTCCAAAACCCAAATGCTCCCAAATGCTCCCAAATGATGAATGAGAGAGGTGCAAGGCACTTAGAGGGGAGTGATAGAGATATATAGGCTAGAGTTAGGGTTTAGAGGGAACTAGGGTATTAGTTTAGCAAAAATAGACCGGACTGAACCAGCCGGTTTACGACGGAACCGGCCGGTTTGATCCCAAACCGGTCGGGTCTGTCATAAACTAGTCATTGGTTCAGTTTTACCACCGGTTCGAACCGGTCAGGCATCTAACCGGAAAAACCGGTCGGTTCTGGTTTCGGTTCCGGTTAGTCAGTTTTTAAAACACTGGGCTACACCAATGTAAGCCCAAGGATGCCAGTCAAAGCCATGTAGGTCGTGTGGAAGATTATGTATTATGGACTCTTAGACTTTGTAGTCAACCATGATCAATCTCTCTAGTCTCCTCCCTTACTTCCTTTCGTCCTGGATAGGATTGGAGGACTTGAGGTGGACCTATTGAGACACATGGTTTCATAGAGCCATCTTTCTATTGTAGGGGTTATCGTACATTGTAGGGCTTGTCTGCCCATGGTTGTGCGCACCTATCTCATTACCCACACAGTCATTGTTTTATAGAATCTGTATGCATTCCTTGGCCATATTGCATTTATCAATTTTAGTTCTCAACATGGCAGCATCACAAAATTTCATCATCTCACATTTTTTGAGGCAGTTCACAAATCTGGATGCACGAAGTCCCAGGCCTGAAAACGCAATAGGGGCTCAAATTGACCGTCATGATGTGTACTCAACATGCCACGTTGAAATTTTGGAAAAAGGTTAGGTTATAAGCAGAAAATCAGTTGTTGAAGAATCACGCGGGTATGTTTGGGTAAACGTGACATAGGAATGCCACTCCAAGACATGCAACGATAAATTTAGCAGCAAAAGATAAATAAATCATGCTCCAGACAAAACCCATGTCTCAGAATCTTTTAGTCCATCAAGTTTTACGTGGATTCAGCAAAACCAGGCTAAGGTGACAATTAAAAAGCATACTGAAGATTATAAACTAAGGTGATTTAAGAAGGAAAATTGATTTTATATTTTAATTAAAGGAGCCACCCTTTATTCAAGTCAAAGCAAAGTTGTTTTAAAGAAGGGGCACCCCCTTTATTCACGTGAACCATAGTAAAAAGACAATACAGGGAAGAAATATAAAAGGGTGCATTTAAAGGTGGTAAAAGTGAACCATAGTAAAAAGACAAAAGAGGGGGGAAATATAAAAGGGTGCATTTAAAGGTGGTAAAAGTGACATCCTAAAGGGAGTCATTCCCTTTTCATATTACGTTTTAAAGTCACCCCCTCTCAAACTTTATTCAAGTGGGTCAAGGTGCGAAATGAATGGAACGTTCAGCATATCGTGACATCGAATAAAGGGAAATCGACCCTTCTAAAATAAATGGGATCATCAAAGATTTAATTCAGCCATATCTTCTAGCCCAACGCCAAGCTAAGTCGTCCCTCAATATAGCCGTGGTCAGGCCTGGAATTTCAAATTTACTTTACCTGTCAAGTGCAAATTTGATGACAGGTGTTCGTTTTTCATACCTGTCATTTTACGTTTTATGTAGATTTATAAGTGTCAATTTTTTTTATGTTATATGTTAATTTTCATGCTAAACATACGAGAAAACGTCTGTTGTTTGGCGTGTA
>JASDQU010106055.1:14596-25405 GCA_032191745.1 Picea mariana
CCATATGACCATTATTCTCATGACCGTAGCCAAACCTTCACTCCCTTTAAAGACCTTGCAGGTTCTCATTGATCCAACGGTGGTCGGGTCCCTGCGCTCAGATCTGACGGCTGAGACCTGTCTTCCTATCGAGCTTCTCCCGATGGCGCCTGATCGCTGCCACGCGTCCTTCCAAATAGACGATCCTGATTATGTCGAGATTTCACCTTGGATTTTCCCGATGGTAAACCTCGTACATCTTCTGTCTGATCTGACGACCCTCGTTCTTTCAGGAAATTTGAATGAGATCTTGTGGTTGTGGATCTTTGTCTTCCTTCTCTTCTGCAAATTCCTGTACTTTGAGCTTTGCCTTTGCTGCACGCGTTTTCTTCAACGTTGTTCCTCCCGAGCTTTCACGTCTGAATCCCCAAGGGATTTTTATCCTTCTTATCCTACCATCTCTACTACTGTACTTGCCATCAATGACAAGTCTATGCTTCCTGTAAAACATGCCAACAATCCTTTGTACATTCTTCCTGCACCCATGCCATCTTTATTGCTGTACTTGCCATCAATGACAAGCATATGCTACTTGTTAAACATTTTCCAACAAATCTAGCACATCTTCTGGTAGATACTTCATACATCTAGTTCTGCCAGTTTTCCAATGCTTCTTCTAAATCTGATGAACACATGCTATCACTTCGCCAACTCAGATTCCCATCGAATGTAGGGTTGATGTAATCTTGTTGTCTGGCTGTTAGTTTGTAGATGTTTTCCAATTCGGATGCACGATATTCTTCTCCGATGGGCTCTGTGTATCGCATACCTTCATCTGGATCTAAGGGTGCAGTGACCCTAAGGCCATCTATTTCAAATGTCATACATCTTTTCTTCAAATCAACAATAGTGGAATTGTTGAAGGCCCAATCAATTCCTAGTAATGCAGGGTAAGGGCAGCTATCATCAACAATTTCAAGTACCTCAAAATTTGCAAAGGTTCTAACTCTGTCGATGTCCATAGGGACATGCTCCAATCATCCAAATGGGTTGACAGCTTGTTGATTAGCCATCCTAAGTCTAATAGGGGAATAGATCAACCTCGATTTTCCCATTAGTGCCCAAGTTTTCTTCGTCATGACATTGACCTCTGACCCTAATTCGAGGTCCACATAGTCTATATCATACTCTCCTATTTGAGCATTCAAATGTAATTCTTTATTTGTCCTTCACTTCTTACCAATTTGGTGTACTACCCTATTTAGTAAGGGGTCTATCTTCCCTAGATCATACTGCCTGATTAAGTTCTGTAGTTCTTGCAGAACATTCTCATCCTGAATTAACTTAAGACAGGTGTATAAGAATTCAGTGAGCTTAATTACCTCTTTTCATTGCTTCTACGAAAACGATTGATCAAATGCCCGAGGCATCCCATATTCTCTTATTTCTGGTCGTGTTTTTGATGAATACCCTTGGTCTCTCTTGAACTCTTGCCTTGCTTCCTCGAAGATTTGTCTTTCTTTCTTTACATCAAAATCCCGAGTCTTCTACACAGCTTTCCTGATACCTGAATCTCTACGATCTTTCCTTGGATCATTCTATCCTCTCCTGTAGCATCACTTCCTCGAGTAATAACAATGACTCTAGGGTCTGCTCCATGAGGTTCAACATAGATCAATTGAACTTGTGGGTTATTTTGGGGTCCTCGTCTTTCCTGAAGCTTGGATAGCAGCATAGGGAAGTCCTCGATGACGTGCTTGAAGGAGTTGCAATAACTGCAAGTGGTACAAGGGTTTTGACAGTCCCTTGCTAGATGTCCTAGCTGCACACAGTTATAATAGATTATTTTTCCTCAGCCTCGGCCCATTCCTCCTCCTCATCCTCTTCCTCTGTATCCACAACAAGGATTGAAGTTTCCTCTTCCTGGGGAGTTATACTGCACATTGTTTCCTTCTTGATGTACTTTGCCTTGGATCTTGTATATGTCTCTTGATCTTTAATGCATGAGATCATAAGCTCTACAATATCTATCATCATGCCCTACTAATTTATAGAATGTGGAATATAAGTTTGTGGGTGTCTGAATGTATTTTTGCATGTAATAACAATCACCAGGGCGATGTCGATTTCTGCATACTTCGCACTAAGACAGGTTAACTTGCTTCAAGGGGCCCGGGGATCCAGAAGCCAAGTATTCATTAAATAGAGGGTAGTTTTCCTTGTCATGTCCTTCTGATCTGCATCTTACACACTAGATATCTTCTCTTTTGTCCTTCCCCTTGTCCTTCTTCATGTCTTTGACCTGCAGAGACAAACTAGTTAGCTGATTCAAGATCTGACTCATACTTGAGCTGGATTCTCCCATAGGGGTTGATTCAAGCTTCATGGTGATCTCCAATGCTTCTGCCTATGAAGAAATATTCTGCTACATCAGGGGGACTTTGATATGTGGTAAGAGAGCAGTGATGAACCATTCTTTGTTCTGCTCATCCGGGATCTTAAAGGTCAATCTTCCTGTGAGGGTCTTGAATCTCTGATCGAACTCCCAAACAGGTTCGGCTACCTTTTGCTTGATCTCTTTCAGCTCTGTAATACATTGGGACTTCGACTTAGGTTTCTTAAACTTTGCAATCAACTTGTTCTTGATCTCATTCAATAGCTTAGGCTGCGCAATTCCTTGGACAAGCTTCATGTACCATCTCAACGCGCGGTCTCTCAGTGTAGTGCTAAACTGGTTTCTTTTAATAGCTTCGTCGGTAATATTTTTAAGGTTCCACATGGCCTCACACAAGAACCAATGCTAATTAGGATCTTTAGATCCATCTCCTCTAAATATAGGGAGCCTCATCTCATCTGCCATGGAGTTGCCTAGGTTTCCTGTGTGAGTGGATGCTGAGCTACTAGTAATAGTGCTCTGTGGACTCTGGTGATGTGAAATGTTATGATTACTTAGTGTTTCTGAAACAACATGAGGATTGATATTACTTACTTCAGTAGCCTAGGTAGTTCCTGAGGTTTCTGGATCGTCTCGATGAAGTTCTTCAACTGCTTCTTCCTCTGGGCCCACAACTTCTGAATGTTCTTCGCCTGTCAGATTTGCCTCTTCTCCACTATAGAAGCCCTCTTCTCCGTAGTTTTTCTTAAAGAGGATCTCAAGGGGAACCCCTCAAAATACTCTTCCACTGCGCGTATGTCCTTCTTCTGTGTCGCTGTCACTGTCCGAATTTTTGAACATTAGCCTTTTTAAATCTTCTCCATCTACTGTATCTTCAAGATGTTCTTCTCACGCAACAACATCTTGAGTCTCAACTTCAAGACTTGTAAAAATTTTCCTCTGGGTCCTTTAAAGAAATATCTTTCAGCTTGGCTGTATAAATCTACTCTGTCAACACCAAACTCGATGATATACCCTCCAATGGTACTATCAAACTAGTGATCTACTGCTCTGGATATAGCGTTGTCGACTCTTTTAACCTTCTAGATCAACACCAATGTCCAAACTATAGGAGATCTAGATCTGATCTCGAACTAGGTATCAACTAACCTAGCCAACCACTCAAACAACTCCTGATGGATTCCTCCAAAGAAGATCTCATGAATGTCGTTGAAAATGTATCTTTGTAGCCAATCCTCAGTAGTTAGCTTAGGGTTATTGTTTTGGGCTTCAATGAAGTCCCTCTCTTGATCTTCTATCCACTTTTGAATCTCTGTCTTCGATGGGAACCGCCTTGACATTCCCTCAAGAAGATTCATGTCCCGACAACAGAACCATTTGTTAGCATAGGGACAGACCCCGGGTTCAGCTCCAAGAGTGCACCAACAAGCCCTAGCTACTATCCCTTTTGGTAACACCTACAAAGTAGATGCAGTCTCACCTGAAGCAGCTATGAGGGGATTGCAGAACATAGATGTATAGAACCAGGGGAATATCAAGTGGATCTATTACAATAGAAATATATCATGCATCTATCATTCAACAAGCTAGATCTATCCTTCACATCTATAAGTTTGATCTAATACAATAAGGCAGGTAACAATATAACAACGACATAGATCAAAGCACCAATCACACACACACAACAACAAATGTACGTGGTTCACCCTCTATCTAGGGCTACGTCCACATAACTGTGCTATATTATATTAAGGAAAGCATATAGTGCTTGTTTGCCCTCTTAGCTAGCAGATCTTCTTTCTCTTCTCTCTTTCTCTCCCCTCCCTATGCACCCAGCTGCAGGACTTGACCTTCGCCAACAGCAGAAGATATTACAATACCAGAAGGCTTCCTCTTTCTCAACACTTCTCTCTCTCAATACAATGATCCCTCTCTCAATACTATAGCTAGATCAACAACAATATTGTACTGCAGAATTACCAACCAAACCTAGGCCCTTTAGACCTCTATTTATACATTACAACACCCCACCGATAGCCTTAGGCCGAAACCTAGGTGCCAAAACCCTAAAAGACCAAAACCCTAGGTGTCTAAAATCCTAGGTCAACTTGACCCGCTTTTTCCAGGCTTCGCCATCCTGTCTTTCCTTCCTTCTTGCACGGTGCTCCAAAGCATCCAACGATGGCTTGCTGAGTTGTCCATGATCCATATTCCTTGCTGATCTTTCATCCTTGATCTCCTCATCCAACATCTTGAATTTCCTTGCTTTGCTCCATCTTTTCTGCTCTTTTGCTTACTTCGACCCAGTGACAATCATTGTGTCTCCCACGAAGTTCACTTTTCACCTTTTCTTCCTTGTTCTTTGCTTCCTTCCATAACCAAGGGCCAACATGCACTTCATCAGAAAGCTCATTCATGATCAGGTTAATGAAGTGCTCTTTTTCCCTACAAAATATCAAGTTGCAGAGACTTTCACAAAGTCTCTTACAGAAGAGAAGTTTTCCAAACTTCGATCTATGTTAGGAGTTCATGAAGTTGTCATTAAGGGGGGATAGGCTCTAATGCCTCCTTCCTTCTCCTATTTTGTCACTCTTGTAAATCCTTCAATCCTATCCCAAGTTTTTCTTAAGGGGGGATGCTAGGATATTTAGACACTTAGGAGTTATTTAAGATCTACTTGGTCTAATGTGTTGTTAGGTAAAAATGTGTTTCTTAGTGTGTTTATTTAGTATGCATTAGTATGCATTTGTAGTTAGGAAATCCGACGGTCACGATATGTTTCCGACATAGAGTGATCCAACGGTTCATATTATCCTTGATCTTAACGACCATTGATCCATGTCTTAACACCTGATTGGTCCATGATCTCTAGTTAAAGAGCATGGAGGGTCATTTTCCAATGATAGATTGTGAGAATCTCTCTGTAATATTTTCTTTTGAATTAATAAATTTCTCTAAGTAGCCGTGTTGGCTGGGGTCGTGGATGTTTCCCCGTAGGGGTTTTACCACGTCAAAACATCGATGTGTTGATATTTGATCTGGTTGTGTGATTGGTTACTAAAGGTGTTCATCCTTTGTTGGAATACCTGTGTTGTCGAACACTTATCTTTGCATCTTTGGCCTAATGTCAGCTCCATGTCGCTCTCAACTGAACCTTTGAAGCATTCCTTATATGCAAGCCTTGCAACACCTTTTGCCTTTGCGATCTGACACCTTGACCCATGGAGGAATTTTCTCTGAGTGTCCTTATCCTACACATGTCTCCTTTCCCCGAGCATTAGTATGTTCCACATGCTTGAAACCGGTTTTATTTCTCACGACACTCGTTCCTCCTTTGTAATGTAGTATTCTTTTATTCCTTTTCAATCTCATTTGAAAATTGAAAAAGACAAAAAAATAAAATATTCCCAAAGGAGGGGACGAGAAATATACATTTTTTTTCGGTAGCAAATATAGTTTCCCTTGGAAAAAGAACATCCTTCCATTTGTTCGTCAAGTATTGGGATCTAGTATGACTTTAGGAAGCTGTTATCGCTACATAGAGTTGTGTCCTCCTCCATTTGGTTACTCTTCCAAACATATGGAGAGTTTGCGATGCCTCCTGTATCACATAATTATGTCAATGTTACGTTGCTTGAGTCTGATCATCTTTCATGTTTTTTTCCAAGGGAAGTTTTACCCAACTCGAGTCGACATTTCTGCATTTTGTCTCTTGACTTTCATGAGTCGGCCATCCTGAGAGTCCAGTCAAGTCCATATTCAAAATTGACGAAGTACTTTGCCTGATCATCGAGATCCTCCTTTCTTTTCCCAACGACTTGTCGAATACCTCAGAATAGTGAGTCTTACACTCCCATTGTAGTCCTACCTAATTTTTGAAGATCTTGAAGATTTTTTCTCGAGCTATGAAGTTTTCATCTCCAGTTGCAGGCGTCAATAGCTTTTTGAAGATACATATTGTACTTATATATCTTTGACTGATTTTGAGATGTATATCTGTTGTGTATTGCTCGCGACTACACTTTATATAGTTATATGACATGGATCTGCAGTGTATTTGATTGGCAACCATGATTTAGTTCATCCCGAGCATGTGTATGCCCACCTCAGAGAGATAATTGTTGTTTTGTAGATGGCACCTCCCGAACTTTGGTTCTGTGCTCACTCGATTTCACGCATTCTCATTGGTGAAGATATTGTAATGTATTTCAGCCATAAATTGCTCTTCTGACCTCATACATTAGGGGGCATATGTTATATCCCTAAAATTCTCTACTCATGCATAGATGGCATTGGCCTTCCTACTTGAATAATTTTCCAAATAATTGCCGAGGAACTCTTTCTTAAAAACCATTTTTTGGAGCATGCATGTGCCCTGCTGCACTACTTCCCACGTACATATGCTTGCTGCATGCTAGAAATTCTGCATACATATGCCTGTTGCACACTAAACAACCCGCGTATACCTCAAAAAGTTGCAAGGAATTCGGTGGAATTTACGGGCTATTGGAGGTTTCCCAACCAATTCACCTACTATAGCCCATCCCCCAACTAAATATCCATCATTTTGTCATATAAAATGAGGTCTTGGGGTCTCATTCCACAATCATGCATTAGAATAGTGAAACTTTGCCCAAATTCCATTTCCTTCCTTTCCCAAGCATTTGCATCCTTTTGTGAGTTATTGCCTCAACATTCCTGTTTTCTCCCATACAATCCATTCCCTTTCCTTCACGTGATCAAAAGATTGTGAGAGAAGGTATTCAGAAGGTACACTTGGAGAATTGTTAAGAGGATCTCAAACCAGGTTCGCGGAGTGTCAGTCTGCAAAGTTTGTAAGCTTCAATCTTTGATTATTGAATAAAAGAATCTCTTTTCCTTATCCCAAATGATGGTTTTGATGTCTTATCTTTGATTTATACATAACAATTTATATCTAAACCTAAGTGATGAATAGAAATAACATGCTTGTAGCCTTGTTTTCCTAGTGATGGATGCAGGTTATCTTTGGGAGGAGACTTGCATCCTTGGGAGCTACAAAGCTTGAGGCAGTCAACACCAAACATTGGATAAAAGGTACAATTCATGACTTACTCTTTCATTGCTTTCTGTTCATTTGTTTTGGAATATTTGGGGTAGAGTAGAAATTAGATTGACTTTTAGGGAGTCATTTTCTCTGTCTATACTTTAAACCTTGGTATATTTATAGGGGGATTTCCCCTCTAGCACATGTGTCGAGCATAGAAGGTGCCACGTGTCGAGCATATAAGATGTCACATGACATAGTGATTTGGCACTTGTAGGTTTTATTCTATGGGAAATATGAATACCATGTGTCAGGTGGTGATGGTGCCACGTATTATGCAGAGATGATGTCAGGAGTCAAGAGGATTGGGCCCATGTAGGTGAAAACCTGAGAATATCTAGGTCGTTCGTCGAAGTTTGAAGGGTTGGCAAGGCTGTGTGTTGGCCAAGAATGCCGACAAAGATAAAGGAATCGATGACATGAAAAGAGCCATTGATATGATATTGGGAGAGAGAGATCTTCATCGTTGATTATTGAGAGACTCTTCCGAGAGTAGAGGAAGAAAAATGGCGTCACGATGATGTGTGGGTGCTAGCATGGCAACCATCATTTCCAAGTGGTGATCAATACCACTACATAATTGGTCGATGAGGCAATATGGGTCCCGTTAGATGAGAATGTCCTCCTAGCCTTTTTTTTATTTCTTTGACTGTTGGATGTGTGGATTAGTTGATATGCCCATTGATCCAGGTGCAATGTCATCGAGGATTCAAAGGGGGGACCTGTTAGGCACTGTTATGAAATGCCGATGACGACGAAAGGAGGAAGTATCTAGATCATTGGTATGTGTAGAGTGGATATTCAATCTCAATTTTTAGATCGAGAAACATTAGATGTGAGGAGAGTTAACTATCATGCAAGTTAGATTCACCATCTCTCTTAGGGTCATTGGATGATCGACGAGAGGACCGTCGGATATAGGATGGGTCCGATTAATGGATCATCGTCAAAAATTTTGGTTGGAGTGTTGACGATAACCCCCATGCTAGTTGGGATCAACGATGCAACCAGATTTGTAGGATTCTTGACCCAAGGACAACTGGATCAGGTGCAGTCCTGATATAGGATCGTCATTGAAACTTTTAGTGTTGGGGTGTTTGAGGCTTCGTGGGAGTAAAACTTCGAGGACAACCAATATAGATCAAGGTATTGGGTGCATGAACTTAATATTCCCAGTGGAAGATGATATATCACATGGCATGAGTATTAAGATACCATGTGGCAATAAGGTGGCCTTGGGCCAATGGAGGCTTGATAAATTTGGGAAGCCATAACTTTTGATCCAGAGCTAGGTTTGGAGCATGGTGACTATCATTGGAAATATCTTGATGAGAAGAAGACAATGGTAGCTTCAAGAGGAGGTATTAAAATGATTGAGAAAAATCAAAATTTTAATACCCCATCCCTTAAAAGGGTACTTAGGGGGTTGGGTGTGTTACAAAGTGGTATCATGCAAGCTACAACACTAGGTCTGAATGGGCTAGAGATCAATCAAAGGATTGGTATAATAAGGCTGATGTATGCTTGTTTAAAAAGAATTTATATCCATTAAAATTTTACTTATTATCTGCATTAACTTCTCGAGGAGGAGGAATGCAAATTGAAACATTTCGGTTATTTGAAATTTGTACAATAGAAACCTTAACATGATGACTGTAGCAGAAGGATTAAATTGTTGACCTGGTGGAGTGATGACTATTACTATAGAAGTGGGAATGTGTTGATAAGCACTCAGGGTAATACCTGGATGTGAATGGATGAAGTTGGCAGAATCATGTTAAGGGATGCTTAGGCCCAAAGGATGATTGTTTATATGAGTGCTAAGACCCTTACGGGAAATGTCCTTGTGGTTAAAGAAACCTAGTATGGATTGGTAGAATCCTTGGAAGTATTAATTACTACTTAAATAAAATACTAAACTATGTATATGAAATTCCTCATGATCAGAGGACTGATGGAAAATTTGTAAGGTCAGTTTGCTTGACATGTACTAAATAAAACTTGTTGTTGGAATAATCTAGTTGAGAAAAAGAAAAATGAGTCCTTTCGATTGTTGATGGTCCTCATAAAAGAGGTGAAATGGATTGATTTTATGAGCCAGTCTATGAGCTCATGGCTACATTAAAGAAAATGTATAATTTTGTTAACCTAAGGGCCTATCTATGCATATGAATGCAAAGGAAGACAATTGAAATACATAGGCACCGAGGGCATGAGAAGAATGATTAGTGAAAAGGATATGTTGGGATGCATATGGTAAAGATTAAACATACATGTAACATGCATATAGGCTTATTATAGTCCTTGATTAGATATAAAATGTGGTGTAGTCATAGATCATATGGATAGTAATGATATGATAATAACAACATAAGTAAAATGTTGATGATGTTGATTGACTATTGTCTTATGAAGATAAGGCTGAAATGATTAATGAAAGTTTGGTTAAGGAAGTGTTGGAGCATTTATAGATGACCAATGGATCATATTGAAATACAAAGAAGGATGATGGCTATATAGGTATGGTTTAATACGCTTAAGTAGCGGCAAGAGGGAGGGAATTCAAGAAAGGATCCATGTAGTAGAGGTATGTTGACCAAAGACGATTTGAGGTATGGAAGGGGGCAAGATTTGGTATCTTGCTACCTTGGGTAATTTTGTTGCTAACCCTTTGTATTTTATGAAACTGTAGAATATTGAATGTAATAGAAGGACAAGAGTGACCTTTTACTGGTTGTTTTCAAACAACACAACATAATAATGAATTTGCTTGTGAAATTTGTTAGTTGATTGGATGTAAACTCTCAATAGAGAAGGATGATACCGAGATTGAATAACTAAATAGAAATGACATAAAAAAACATTCAAGTAATGCACCTGCATGATGTATGAGTGTTTGTATGATTTTCTGAGCAATGAGGAAGTAAGGCAAGGAGAGTGCTTTCCTGGACTGGACAATGCCATGGATGCATCGCTGACCCTATGTTGGAGGGTATGCGTATCTTGTTTAGATAATAATTGGAGGAAGTATGTCATTCTTCAGAAGATAAAATATGAAACGATAAAAGAGCAATATGCAAGAGTGATCTTTTTGCTGGCTATTATATTGTAAAGAGGGCATCCTAAGTATGATCATATCTGTGAGACTGGTCATGTAATTGACCATGACCTCCCATCAAAACTGGATGATGTTAAATAAATGTGAATGGATAAGGTAAAAGGTGCAAGTGATGCACATACATACATACATACATACATACATACATACATACATACATACATACATACATACATACATACATACATACATACATACATACATACATACATACATACATACATACATACA
>JASDQU010106055.1:30067-91025 GCA_032191745.1 Picea mariana
ATATATATATATATGCACCCGCGTGTCGCAATGTTTGGATCACTGCAACAAAGGATCCTTGCGGGATAAGATGAAGCAGAGGTACTCTAGGTAGGAAAAGAAGTTCCTTGGACCAAGGAGAGAATTCTTGAAACTCCTTAAGCCTTGAAAGGACTTAGAGAAACCCTCGTGAAGTTTGTCAATGTCTTGGACCATAATATTAAGCCTGAGAAATACCCTTTTTTTCCTTGAAGGATCGTGACCATCGATTTGGCATGGTCGTTATATATGAACTCTTTATCGATGTAGGGGGTAGGATTAAATATCAATCATCGATATGACAAGCTATGATGGGGAGACTCCAAGGTGAGATTTGGACCCTTGATCAGAGCAAGGGCATATTTGATTGGAGCCATCGATATGTGGTAAAACCCAATAGTCTCCTTGGCAAGTGATAAATCTATGTTTTGACTCAGACAAATCATAGTCGTAGATTTGAACCAACGACAAGATCCTACCATTGGTCAACGTAGAGACGAGACTTGGGATAGACCATATCTCGACCGTTGATTTGGCGAGATAAAATGATCCTAGCCTTTCTTCGGAGGACATCGTTTGACGTCGATTGTGGACTTGGATGAGATGCATTTTGAAGGATGGACTTTGAGGGATGACCAAGACCACAGATCGATGAAAGGAAGATTATATCCTAGCCATTGGTTGGAACTATAAGCTTTCGAACTAAGGAGGACCATACGCTCGATGACAACAGTTCAATGGAAATAGGTCCACATGGCGTATGAAGATTGGTCCATGTGTCATGTTGGCATTGTGCCACATGTCAATAAGAATTGAGTTTTTAGGAAGGACCTTGTATTGGTTTATGAGTGCCATGTATCACACCAGGTGGAAGGGCCACAAGTTAGGACATGTGGAAACTAGTGTGTATAGAAGTGGACACATGTTAATTTAAAATTCATAAGATATGACAAGTACGAGCCTCGTCGGTTTCATACCTGAGGACATGTGTCTTAATCCTTGCCATTAGATATCCAGTGAAGAGATTCTGACCATTCATTGGACGGTGCTATTCAGATTGAGTTACAGAGATACACTTCGACGGAGGAACTCCAAGAGGAGATATGAATGGTTGATTTGTCGAGATCAAAGGAGCTCCGAGATGCAATCATGATTGTTGATCTATCAAGATCAAGGGAGCTATGATATGTGATCATGACCGTTGATCCATCGAGATCGGAGGAGCTCTGAGAGGAGATCTGGACCGTCGATCTACCAAGATCAGAGGGACTCAACAAATGATCTGGGTCATTGATATTTAGTTAAGGGCGTAAGAGGATGACATGGATAGTGCCATGTGTCGAGCATAGATGGTGCCATGTGTCAAGCATAGAATATGCTACGTGACATAGTGATCTGGCACCTGTAGGTGAGATTTTGTGGGAAATATGAATACCACGTGTCAAGTGGTGATGGTGCCACATGTCATGCAGAGATGACATCACGTGTCAAGAGGATTTGTCTTATGTAGGTGAAAACTCGAGAAGATATGGACCGTTCGTTGAAGTTTGAAGGGTGTGAAAGGCTATGTGTTGGCCAATAATGCTGACAACGATAAAATCATCAATGACATGATGAGAGTTGTTGATCTACCGTTGGGAAAGAGAGGTGTTCATCGTTGATTACTGAGAGACTATTCTAATAGTAGAGGAAGAAAATGACGTCACGATGACGTGTGGGTGCCAACATGGCAACCGACGTGTCCAAGTGGTGACCGGTGTCACTACATAATTAGTTGACAAGGAAAGATGGGTCCCATTAGATGAGAAGGTCCTCCAAGCCTTTGTTTTATTTCTATGATCGTTGGATATATGGACCAGTGGATCTGAACCGTTTATCTAGGTGCAATATCATCGAGCATTCAAGGAGGGACCTGTTAGGTGCTGTTATGAAATGACGATGACGATGAAAGGAGGAAATATCTGGACCATTGGTCGGTGCAGGGTGGAGATTCAATCTCGACCATCATATTGAGAAACGTTAGATGGGAGGAGAGTTAACTTCCATGCTAGTTAGAGTCATCGACTCACTTAGGTTCATTGGATGATCGGTGCAAGGACCGTTGAATCTAGGATGAGTTCGATTAATGGATCATTGTAGGAACTTTTGGTTGAGGTTTTGATGATAACCCCCATGTTAATTGGGATCTCCGACACAACCAACACCGTAGGATGCTCGGCCTAAGGAAGAATGGATTTGGTGCAGTCTCGATATGAGATCGTCATCGAAGATTTTAGTGTTGGGGTGATTGAGGCTCCATGGGAGTAAAACCTCGATGACGACGAGGATATATCAATGGATTGGGTGCATAAACTTAATATTCCATAGGTAGATGCCACATTGGATGACACATGTATTAAGAGACCACATGGAAGTAAGGTGGCCTTGGGCCAATGGAGGCTCAAGAACTTTGGGAATCTGTAACTTTTGATCTAGAGTTTGGTTTGGATCATGGTGACTGTCATTGGAAAGATCTTGATGAGCATAATACAAAAATACCCTCAAGAAGAGGTATTGAGATGATTGAGAAAAAGAAAAAATTTAATACCCCATCCCTTAAAAGGGTACTTAGGGGGTTGGGCCTGTTACACACACACACACATAATCAGGAACATGAATATCAGAATTTTTGCAGGGATCACTATGAAGGAAAGTCATCACTCCTAAAAATTTTATTTCTATATATATAAGTGGAAGTGGTTAACTTTGTTAGACTTGATAAAGGTGATCGTTGTAGGGATTGTGAACTTGATGAAGGTGATTGGTTTTGGAAAATCTTGAAGCTTGAGTTGATGTGATAATATTTATTTTCATTTTATTTTCGATAGTATTGTTGGAGATTATTATCGTTGCTTTAGGTTCAATTCCCATAAAAATAGGGAATTCTTGGAGTAATATGTTAGGAGTGTAGTTCAATTAACTCTGATGTAATTACGATAAATACAAATAAATTATGATGGTGGGTTGGGGGGAAATAAGATCCCAACTCCATAAAAAAATAAGTGACAATATTTTACAAATGATTAATGGTATTAACATCCAACCTTATATTCGTTGTGGAGCTTGATTATCTTCTTGATTGAGAGGTCTTTGTTTTTAGTTGTGTTTATACCACATGAATACTTTACACCTAGGAAGAATGTACACTCCTCCATGCGAGGGAGTGTAGAGGGGGGTTACCCCCTTTGTGGGGGTTCGGGGGCGAAGCCCTCGAAGGAAAAATTTCCTTATAAATGTATATTGTAATTTCATTGTAAATTTGGACCATTCATTATAAGGTCGCAAATCTGACGGTAGAAGTTATGTTAGGGTTTTTTTCCCTAGAAGGAAACCCTATTTTATGAGGGAAATGTATTGCGGCTATGTATCATTGTGAGTAATTTATTCTGAGAGAGGAGACTATGAGAGAAACAAGAGGAAGTTAAAATAAGTGTGTTGTAGGTTGTATCCCTTCATTTGTTGGATAATAATAAAGGAAGGACTTGACAATTTCTCTGGTGGACGTAGCCCACACTAGGTGAAGCACGTATATCTGTGTCTCTATTGTATTATGTATCTTCTGTGTTTTATTTCCACATTTGTTTGATTTTATTGCTTCACGATCCTGTTTTTATAACAACTAGTATCAGAATGAAAGGTAACTCACAGGAAAAGAGCGTTCCTAGTTCGAGTGGGAAAAATGGTGGAAGATGGAAAGTTTAGGGTCAAGAAATTTAACGGCCAAAAATACCAGTTACGGAAGATGCAGATGGAAGATTATTTATATCAGAAGGATCTATTCCTACCATTGGGTAGAATAGAAAATAAGCCAATGACCATGAATGACGAAGAATGGGAGGTTCTTGATAGAAAGTCACTAGGAACGATATGACTGAGCCTGACAGTTTCGGTGGCTTTCAATATTTTGAAAGAAAAGACAACGAAGGAGCTGATGGACACATTGGATAAACTATATGAAAAACCGTTGGCGTCTAATAAGGTATTTATAATGAGGAGATTATTTAATATGAAGATGTCAGAAGGTGGGTCTATTGTAGATCATTTAAATGAATTTAATACGGTTACTAATCAACTAAGTTATGTAAAATTGGACTTTGATGATGAGGTAAGGGCTCTTCTAATATTGTGCTCATTGCCAAAAAGATGGAACGACTTGGTCATGGCTGTAAGTAACTCTATCTTTGGTTCAAATAATTTAAAATTTGATGATGTTTTTGGTGTTATTCTTAGTGAGGAAATGCAACGAAAAAGCACATGTGAGACATCATGTAATGAGTTAAACATGGAGAACACGAGAATACAAAAGGATAGAGGAAAGGGCTTATGGAACCACATGAATTCTAGGAAGGGAAGATCCAAATCCAGATTGGAAAAGATAGAGTGCTAGAATTGTGGGAAGAAAGGACATCTAAAGAAAGACTGCAGAGTTCCAAAGAAACAAAGAGATGGACATCATGAGAAAAATCAGGAAGCAAATGTAACATGTTATGGGTTACAATATGCTTTGATTATTTTTGTAGATAATATTTTATGAGTCTTGGGTAGTAGATTCAGGGGCTTCATCTCATACCACAACCCATATGAAACATTTTCTAGATTATGTTCAAGGTGATTTTGGACAGGTTCATTTGTGTCATGATGCACCATACAAAATTGTTGGAATGGGAAAGGTAAAAATAAAGAAAAGCAATGGAAACCAATGGTTGTTGAAAGAGGTAAGACCTATTCCATATCTAAGAAAAAATTGTATTTTTGTTGGACACACTGACCACACTTGGNATGAGTGTGGGGCTCTTTTTCCCAAAACTTCCCCTACACAAAAATCCTTAGTTAGAAATCACCATTATCTCATTACTTATTGATTTCATTTATAATTAGTTAGATGAGAAAATATATGCGCAACATATATCAACAATATATCATCAACAAATCATCATCACAAGGAACACAAGGAACACAAGATGTATGTACAATTTTCTTTTTATTACGGACTACAATCCTTGGGTTATCAACAACAACTGAATAGAGTACAAATCTACAAGAGAACCAACTCTATAATGCAAGACTTAACTTACATCCTCAACACCAACTGAAATGAGGCAACAATCCTCAACAGATGTCAATCTGTCAGTAGTTACGTGACCTGTCAGTAATGCATCATGCGTATGTACGCATGATGCACGTGACCAGTAGTATAGCTCGCGTATGAACATGACCAGTTTGTACTACAAACTGCGTATACCTTCTGAGCAATTGGGGTTTTCTTTTCATCACTCACTCAGATCCTCTGCAACCTTCAATCACATTCTCTTATGTCTCTTACTGTCCAATATGACCCATAACCAATCACAACACATCCAAGCTCTCCAACAACTTACTCATGCTCCTCAACAATACAATAAGAATGCTACTCAATCATGTATAAGCAATCAACATACTATAGCAATCATATCAGCATTGAATCATAAGAGTGTTGCTCACTCCATCAACCAACACATACCACATCACAACAACCATACCAAAAATGCCTTAAGAATTCACTACACAATAAGTAATAGTATCCATCAAGACAATAGTGTAACCATACCAGAGTTTCTATGGCAGATCTGATCCCATAGAATGCAGATCTGAAACTTTCTTCAGTCTTCAAGAGCCTAGCACCAGCTCATACACAAGTCTACATGACTCCATCCACTGTACGCGCCCTCTCTTCATTCAACCCGCGTATGTGTTAAAATATTGTGTAACAACAAAGAATATTTTTATCCTCTTTTGTGGATAAAGTAAAAGATAAAATATATATTATTGATTATATCAATCCCCTTTTGTGGATTGATCATGTCGGGCATTGTAATTGAACAAATCCCCTTTTGCGGTTTGGTTAAACCCTAATTGTAATATGCAAATTAATAAGTCGACCCCTAGGAAAATTAAAGTGGTTCTAACCACCCAGAAAGACAAGTCGGCCCTGACAATGAAGAGACACCTCCTTTCAACGCTTGTCAGTTTGTATAAATAAAGGAAGCCATCCACTCATTTGTACACACACTCAACTCACTCATCTAGTGCACAATTATTGAAGGAAGTTGCAGTTACCAGTTGGCGGAAGAAGGAAGAGAGAGAGGCGCATTGCTTGGGAGAGGACATTCTGATCTAGTGTTTGGTTTATTGTCTTGGATTTGGATTTTCTGGTCTAGCATCATGGTAGTTTGTCTCTCATAGAGAGAGAGTTATTCTTGAGCTGTACTTGGTTATTGCATCTATATTAAAGAAGTTTTGCTAGGTTTTCTTCCCCTTGAGGGTTTCCTAGGATAAATGATGTGTATCTTGTGATTGTGTTTTTCTCAGTGATCCTGTCTATGCTATGGTTATCTAGTAAATTGAAAATTAACCTAATAATAGCTGAAAGTTTAACATGGTATCAGAGATAAGTTGAAGAGAACATCTTTCACAAAAAAAAGAAAAACATCACTATTGTCGTACAAGAAAATTAGGGTTTTTTTATTAAAGAGGAATTTCAGCCCAAAGATCATCTAGAAAAGTGCACCCTATCCTAAGGAACTCATTGACACCTTCAACACACCTTTCATTGGATAGAACTCCCGGAAAGTGAAACCCTAGTTTTCGCCGGTATCAGAAAACCAGAAGTACCAGAAGTACCAAAAAACCAGAAGCACCAGTCCATAAATTCGTTGGTCCAGTTTCAAGGGCCAGAAATTGAAATTTTTAGAAATTGAGTATACCAGTATACTCAGCTCAGTCCAGTGCATCGTTTGGTGAGTTCAGTTTTAAGATCCAAGAAATTTGATTTTTTATTATTTCTATAGCCCAGAGGGCTAGGGTTTCTATTGCAAGAAAGCATGGCTACTGGTATGAGGGTAGAAGACAGGCTAGAAGGATCTGGAAACTTTAGATCTTGGAAGCATAGGTTGCAGATGATTCTAGATGAGAACATGTCACAGTGAGTGTACTAGAACCAGAGGAAGAAGAACAAAAGACCAAGCAGAAGGAAAAGGGAAAAGAAAGTATCAAGAACATGTGGCAGAGGAAGAGGAATCTCCTCCCTCAAAGAAATGATTAGTAAAAATTGAGGATTATGTACTTTAAGTTGAAGATAGTTGATATGAAGAAAGATAGAAAATGGTAGAGTCCGTGGAGACTCCCCACACAAAAACAAAAGATAAGTATTCATGTTATTTTTTAGTATCTTGTTTGCTTTAATGCTTTCTCATTACAAGTTAGATTTTTGTGAGAATGTTAATTAACCTTGTTTTACTTCAGTGTCTATCCAAACTTATGAAGGAAGTATCAAAGAAGAGGATAGAGAAAGAGATAAAATATTTATTTTAGGTATGATCACTCATGAGAGTGACAAAGGTACGTGTTTAGCTATGATAGTAAGGAAAAATTTGGTAATTTCATAGCTAGAGTGAAAAAGAGTTCAAAATTCTTATTCATGATTAGGGTTTCAGATGTGTACATGGTTGGACAAGTTTTACTTAAGAAAAGATGTGTACTACTCTGATATAAATAATGATATAGTTTTATTTGATTACTGCTTATTATTACTGACTGATTGGCTAAGTGACATATATGAGAAAGCATACTTTAAGTAAGTTTACAGGTCTCAGAAGAAATAAATTATTCCTTGACTTGCAGAATTTAGACAGCATGAGAAGGACTTATGCTATGGTGACAATCAGTAAAGACCGACAATATCCAGTATTTATATAGGAGCAGGAGGCTCCTAAAGATGCATCACATAAATGTTCACGATGAAGAGAAATATGGATACTTAGATATAGTTGATGAGATGCAGGTAACTATAGGTTGCTCCAATACCGTTCTTATAGATGAAGAGGGAGCAGGTTGATCCAGTATGAAGTCAGAAAGAAAGAAATGTTCGAACTCAAGAAGGCACCTAGGATATTACAGAAGAGAACTTCAACGATGATGATTAAGAAGCTCTTAGTTTGGTGCAAGAAGGAGCTATGTTTCCGAGTTCGAAATGGAGAATTGTGATTTGGTGCAGTTAGGAAAGTAGATGGATGGTGCCCATCATATGGGTAGCTTGGTATTACACCATGGAAATATTTTGGACCACAAGAGATTTTTTCAGATCCCATAGCTAGACCTTCATAGAGAAGGAAGAGACCTTCGTAGAGAAGGAATGAACAATCCCACAGGTAGACCTTCATAGAGAAGAAATGAGCAATCCCACAGGTAGACATTTACAGAGAAGAAAAAGAGAAGATACCTTCGTAGAGAAGGAAGAGACCTTCGTAGAGAAGGGGAATGAGAAATTTGCCAAGGTTGGCCTCTGTCCAAGTGTTGAGTTTTGGATAGTCTAGGGACATGCTAGAATACCCTTGTAGAGAGGGGTGTGACAACCCTCATAGAGAGGATTTTGGATGTTTCTCCAAGGGGAAGTGGGCATATACTCTCCTTTGGCCAAGGATTGAGTAGCCTGGAACACAAACCTTGACCATGTGGAATGGTTAGTTAGCTCTTGAGGTTTGCGTCATGATCCTGCGTGGATCATGGAAAGGGAGTCTAGTCTTGCCCAGGCTAGCATCTTAGCTTCTCTAGTTCATGTGGGATGACTAGGGGTGAAGTTATGGTAGTATTCCTCCCCAGTGGATGGGTGAGATAGATGACTACAAGAGAAGGGAGAACATAAAAGGAATGGAAAAACTCATAGAATATCTTTTGTGTGAAGATAAGAAAGAGTATCTTCTGCATGAAGATGAAAGAAAGAAAGAGTATCTTTTGCGTGAAGATGAAAGAAAGAAAGAGTATCTTCTGTGTGAAGATAAAGAGAACAAAACTTATTTAATATGGATTCATGGAGAACCAGTCAGTGATCGTGATGCCAAATTACCAAGTGGATTATATTGATGCATGTTGTTTCCCAACTGATGATGTTGCCCAGTTGATAATGTTATCCAGTTGATGTTGCCCAGTTGATGATGTTATCCAGTTGATGCTGCCGTCCAGTTGATGATGATTATCTAGTTGATGATATTGCCCAGATAATATTGTTTAGTTGATGATGACATCCAGTGACTTGTCAAAAGATAAAGAATATCCTTCTTGTTAAGAGGGAGTGTTAAAATATTGTGTAAGTGCAAAGAATATTCTTATCCCCTTTTTTGGATAAAGTAAAAGATACAATATATATTATTGATTAGATCAATCCCCTTTTGTGGATTGATCATGTCGGGCATTGTAATTGACCAAATCCTATTTTGCGGATTGGTCAAACCCTAATTATAATATGAAAATTAAGAAGTCGTCCCCTAGGAAAATTAAAGTGGTTCTAACCATTCAGAAAGACAAGTCGGCCCTGCCAATGAAGAGACACCTCCTTTCAATGCTTTCCAGTTTGTATAAATAAAGGAAGCCAACCACTCATTTGTACACACACTCAACTCACTCATCTAGTGCTCAAGTATTGAAGGAAGATGCAATTACCAGTTGCCGGAAGAAGGAAGAGAGAGAGGCGCATTGCTTGGGAGAGGACATTCTCTAGTGTTTGGTTTATTGTCTTGGCATTGGATTTTCTGGTCTAGCATCATGGTAGTTTGTCTCTCGTAGAGAGAGAGTTATTCTGGAGCTGTACTTGGTTATTGAATCTATATTAAAGAAGTTTTTCTGGGTTTTATTCCCCTTGAGGGATTCCCAAGCTAAATGTCGTGTATCTTGTGATTGTGTTTCTCTCAATGATCCTATTTATGCTATGGTTATCTAGTAAATTTAAAAGTAACCTAATAATAGCTGAAACTTTAACAATATGTATGCACCCTAGCTCACTACAACCCATGTATACCTTAGAAACTAGGGGTTATGAACTTCCAAGACTTTTGTCGTCATGATCTCAGACTTACCGAAACTTTGATGCATCCATAAGATCCTCCAATATTTCTCTCTCTCAGAATATATCTTCAATACATGCTCAAGAGATACACAAGAGACACAAAATATATGTTCCACAAAAGACCCTTGCCTTTTAATTATACTCTTCAAGTAGCATCTTCTAGGTCACTTCTATGTCACTTAACCCATTTCTAGGTCACTTAACCTATTTCTAAGCCACTTAACCTCTTTCTAGGTCCCTTAACTTATTTCTAGGTTAACCACTTTCCATAAATATAAAGTTCTGTAATTTAATTATTCCTCCTTGACTTTGTCACTTTTCTTTACCATTTAAAAAATGATTTCTTCTTTCCAAGCTTTTTGACTTCTTTGACCTTTTGGGGCTTCAAGCCTACATATGAGGGTCCTCCAACTTCATAAGGCCATAGATCTCAAACAATGAGGAGTTATGTGAGATTGCACATACCACCAAAAATGACATGACAAGCACTATCCATCTAGGATAGTTCTACTGACAAATTCACTGATCTTCATCTCATTATTCCACATAGAAGCATAACCATACTTCAAGGATAACTCAACCGCAAAGCATATTCCCATGATGGATTTCACCATAAGGGGACCACTTTGGAGTTCATCCATTTGTACATCTTATCAATCATGATAGGACAATAAAGATCAATCCAACAATACATCATATACCAATGACAACTCATTGATCCATCTTCATCAATATACAAACCGTTGACCTTGACATCATTCAATCATCCTTTGGCATCAATTGATTCCTTGACATCAATCAATTCCAAACAATCAATCATCCTTTGGCATCAATCAATCAATTGACATCAATTAATTAAACCTTTGGCATCAATGACAACATGATCCAACAATATCTCCCTTTGGCATTGATGGCAATACCAACATTGATGTCAACACCAATCATTGATGTCAACATGTAGACAAGGCATGCTCTACATCAATAGTCATCAATCACATCAATGTGACTATCTCTCCACATAAATAATCATCAATCACATCAATGTGACTATCTCTCCCCCTTTGACATCAATGGAAAAGGGTAATTCTCCTCTTGGGGATGCTCCCCCTTCTTGAACTCTCCTTGGGGCTGCTCCCCTCGCATTCGATCTTCCTTTGAATAATATCTCCCCCTTTAAGAACAAGGGATATCATTCTGATGTAATTTTGAAGATGCATTGCTCATTCTCCCCCTATGAAAATATCTTCCCTTGGAATTATGCCTCTGTCCTCTACATCTGATAAATATCCCCCCCCCCCCAGAATCATGGGAAGAAGAATGAATCCCCCTATATTCTCTGCAAAATGAACAATATGCTACCACATGATGATCCTTGGACCTGTCCATGCATCAACTCATTCCATACCAAACATCATGAAGCAAAAGATATGTTAATGAATGAACAAATACATCATGTACCAAAACATGTGCCAATAGTATACCAATCATATGCCTCCATCAACATACCATCCATGTGCATATACCAATATGCCAACCACATGCATCTACCAATGGTGTACTTTTAGCCAAGTACTATCATCCAAACATATACCATATATGAGTGTACCAAACATGTACATCAACATGTATCACTGCATGTACCAATCAAGTACATCAACCATGCACCAATGCATGTATGCCAAATCTACCACAAAACATGTGCCAATCAAACTGCTAGTAGGTACCTCTACCAATGTACCAAAAGTGTATCAACTCATCAAAAACATGATCACTACATGTCCCAATATGTAGTCCAACCATATGCTAAATGCATGCACCAAGATATCCAACAAAAATGCTTCAATAATACATCATAAGATATATCAATGAAACTCAAAACATGTACCAACCATATACCCCAACAGATCAGCCTCAATCCTCATTCACTAAAAAAAATACTAACCATCCAACAATACATGTACTAGTAGTGTGCTTCAATAGATCAATGAAATCTCTAGCTCGCATCATCAAGATATATCACATAACCAAGGTACCATTAACTTCACTGTCATAAACAACATTGTTCTTCAACAGAAAATGCCTCAATCCATGCTCAAGGGTTAGTGCCATACATCCAAGACAACCTTTTATTTTATATCATCACCTTACATAACCAAATATATAATCATGAAAACCTACAACAAACAATGTTAGAACCTGCAAAAAACTATGTCAGACCCTGCATCACAGAGTTATACCATCACATCAAGCTGCAACCTATGTGCATAGCCCCTTTCCCTAGGCTTTACCATATATACATGGCTTGATGCATAGACATCTCATGTATGTACACAACCTATTCAAGGTCAGCCTGTGTATGTACGCGACTGTTACCACTGTCACCTGCGTATGCTTCAGTAGATGACACACTTGAGCTTCCCTCAAGGCTTCCATTCTTCTCTGGTTGTTCAGTCTTCTTCACCCACTTCTGAAGATGTCTCTACTTCTCAGAACTTGAGCTCTGAGCTTCCATATTTTCAAAGATGTCTCCTTTCCTTACTTCATTCCTTCTTCTAGTCATGCTATATGAAGTCCTCATCATGGACCTTCTTCTTGTGTTCCAACAATCCTGGGATTTGTGGCCAAATCCACTACAACTGTAGCATCTCATGCTATGATAGTGAACAACAATGTGTCCTACTTGATCACATATCCAACACCTTATGGTGTTATGAAATCTTCCATTGTCTCTCCTTGTATAAGATCTGGATTCCAAAGCTTTGTGACCATATTCATTACATGAATAACATTGACCATGAAAAATACTTTTATACCTTTGCTTTGGTGTCCATCTGCCTTGAGGTGTAAGGATGGATTCTTGATGTCTTGCTTGCTTTGTTCTTTTGAAACTTTCCTTCCATTGTGTAGATGGTTGACTTGCAACATTATCTTCATCCTTTGAGAGTGAGGGACTTACCACATGCTTCTTTGAGGTGCTTGCTTCTTCATGTGTAGCTTCTCCCTTGTATCCAAGACCTGATTTATCATTTGGTGATCTTTGACTTTCCAAGATCTCATTCAAGATTTGTGAGCTATTCACGAATTTGTTTGACTTCTCTACTTTCTTTCTAAGATCAACAACTTCAGCTTCCAACTTATGACATGACTCTTCCTTTTCATTTACTTGATTCTTCAATAGTTCCTCTACCCTTTTGGATTCTTCAATTTGGGTCTTGAGATGAACAATAATTTCAAAACTTTTTCTAATCTCATCATCTACCTTCTTATCTTCTTTTTCATTCTTTATTCTTGTGATCTCTTCTTCCTTTTATTCTAATTGAGTCTTACTGTTCTCTTCTAATTCTTTGAGCATTTCCTTCAACTTCAAGATGTGCCTATGACTCTTCTTAAGAAACTTTTTAGTGTTATCCGAAAGATATCTATAGTCTATATAATAGTGGTCATTTCTATACTCATATAGACCTCTTTCAACTTTCTCTTTAAGCTCCAATAGTTTTTCTTCTATTTCTTCCATGGGATAACAATTGATTGATTCTATCCAAAATACTTCTAGATTTTCTTCTTCACTTGTAGAGAAAAAGTCAAATTCATTACATTTTGAATCATTGCAAACAAGGGTTTTTGAAGATTCTATACCTTCAATTGAAATGTCTTCATTATCTTTATTTTTGCCAACATCATCACATGATTCTTTTTCTTCAATGGAAATGTCTTCAAGATGATCACATTTAGAGATAAAAGTTTTTGGAGATTCTTTACCTTCATTTATCTTGATGGGTTTGTCTTCAATGTCTTCCTTCTTGCTTTGGTATGTCTTCTCTAGCTTTAGCCATAGATCCTTGGCGTAAGTGCATTGTCCCATGCTCTCTTTGATAGGACTTGGGAGTCCACTAATAATGGTCTTGAGAGCTAATGCATCATTCTTCTTTCCTTCCCTTTGAGCTGCAAACTTTGACTTGTTATTCAAGGAAACTGATCCACCAATGGATGCCTTCCAAATACCCTCTCCCATATCTTTCAAATGCACTCTCATTTCTATTCTCCAAGTAGAATAGTTTTCCTCATCAAGGATTGTAACTTCATCATTCATTTGTGTGTCTATGGATCTCTTCAATTCTTGTTAAGGCTTGTAGTGAAGTCTTTCTCTGATACCAATTGTTGGACACACTGACCACACTTAGAGGGGAGGGGGGGGGGGGGGNCTTTTCCCCAAAACTTACCCTACAAAAAACTCCTTAGTTAACAATCACCATTAGCTCATTACTTATTGATTTCATTTATAATAAATTAGACGAGAACATATATGACCAACATATATCATCAAAAAATCATCATCACAAGGAACACAAGGAACACAAGATGTATGTACAATTTTCTTTTTATTACGGACTACAATCCTTGGGTTATCAACAACAACTGAATAGAGTACAACTCTACAAGAGCACCAACTTTATAATGCAAGACTCAGCTTACATCCTTAGCACCAACTGAGATGAGGCAACAATCCTCAACAGATGTCAATCTGTCAACAGCTACGCAACCTGTCGGTAGTGAAACACGTGTATGTACGTGCCCTACCAGTAGTACAACTCGCGTATGTACGTGACCGGTCTGTACTACAACCTGTGTATACCTTCTGAGAAATTAGGGTTTTCTTTTCATCACTCACTCAGATACTCTACAACCTTCAATCACATTCTCTTCTGTCTCTTACTGTCCAATCTAACCCATAACCAATCACAACACATCCAATCTCTCCAACAACTTACTCATCCTCCTCAACAATACAATATGAATGATACTCAATCATGTATATGCAATCAACATACTATAGCAATCATATCAGGACTGAATCATAAGAGTGCTTCTCAATCCATCAACCAACACATACCACATCACAACAACCATACTAAGAATGCCTTAAGCATTCAATACACAACAAGCAATAGTATCCATCAAGATAATAGTGTAACCATACCAGAGTTTCTATGGCAGATCTGAGCCCATAGAATGCATATCTGGAACTTGCTTCAGTCTTCAAGAGCCTGACACCAGCTCATACACAAGTCTACATGACTTCATCCACTGTACGCACCCTATCCTCATTCAACCCGCATATGTACGTGCCCTGGCTCACTACAGCCCGCATATACCTCATAAACTAGGGTTTTTGAACTTCTGAGGCTTGTTTCGTCATGATCTCAAACTTGCCGAAACTTTGATGCGTCCATAATATCCTCTAGTCTTTCTCTCTCTCATAATAGATCTTCAATACATGCTCAAGAGATACACAAGATACACAAAATATATGTTCCAAAAGAGACCCTTGCCTCTTATTTATACTCTTCAAGTAGCATCTTCTAGGTCACTTAACCCATTTTTAGGTCACTTAACCTATTTCTAGGCCACTTAATCTCTTTCTAGGTCCCTTATCCTATTTCTAGGTTAAACACTTTCCACAAATAGAAAGTTATCCAATTTAATTATTCCTCCTTGACTTTGTCACTTTTCTTTACCATTTAAAAAATAATTTCTTCTTTGCAATCTTTTTGACTTCTTTGACCTTTTGGGGCTTCAAGCCTACATATGAGGGTCCTCCAACTTCGTAAGGCCATAAATCTCAAACCATGAGGAGTTACGTGACATTCCACATACCAACATAAATGACATGACAAGCACTATCCATCTAGGATAGTTCTACTGAAAAATTCACTTATCTTCATCTCATTATTCCACATAGAAGCATAACCATACTTCAATATAACTCAACTACAAAGCGTCTTCCCTGGAGGGATTTCACCATAAGGGGACCACTTTGGAGTTCATCCATTTGTACACCTTATCAATCATGATAGGACAATAAATATCAATCCAACAACACATCATATACCAATGACAACTCATTGATCCATCTTCATCAATATACAAACCTTTGACCTTGACATCATTCAATCATCCTTTGGCATCAACTAATTTCTTGACATCAATCAATTCCAAACAATCAATCATCCTTTGGCATAAATCAATCACTTGACATCAATCCTTTGACATCAATTAATTAAACCTTTGGAATCAATGACAACATGATCCAACAATTTCAACAAGGCGATTGGCAAGTGAAGGTTTTATATCCATATTTACAAATAAGGTGTGGAAGGTCACTAAAGGATAATTGGTGAGAGAAAAATGAGAGAAGGTAGGTACATTGTATTTATGTATTGGTAATACTGACTCTTCTATCTCTTTAGCTTCTACAAGAGTGGATACAACACTATAGCATCATAGGCTTGGACACATGAGTGAGAAGGGGATGCAGATACTTCACAAAAGAAATTTGTTGCCAGATATTAAACAAATTGATTTGGATTTCTGTGAGCATTATGTTTATGGAAAACATAAGAGAGTCAGATTTCTTAGAGTCAGAAAAAAAAAGAAGAGTGAAAGGTTAGATCTTGTGCATACAAATGTATGGGGACCAACTCAGGTATCATCTCTTGGTGGCTCTCGTTATTATGTTAATTTTATTGATGATGCAATTAGAAAAACTTGGGGTTATTTCATTTGACAAAAAAATGATGTTTTTGATACTTTTAATAAATGGAAAGATTTGGTTGAGAATGAGACATGAAAAAGGTTGAAGTGTCTCACATCAAACAATGGAGGTGAATATTGCAGCAATGATTTTGATGATTACTGTTCATACCATGGGATTAGTAGAGAGAAGAAAGTTCCAGGAACACCGCAAGAAAATGGCGTGTCAAAAAGGATGAACAAGACAATCATGGAGTGTGCAAGGAGTATGAGATTGCATGCTGGTTTGCCCTTACATTTCTAGATAGTTGTTGTAGATACTTCTGTTTACTTAATAAACAGAGGACCTTCAAGCTCTTTGGATGGTAGAATTCCAGAGGGGGCATGGACATGAAAAAAGGTAAACTATTCTTTTTTGAAGACTTTAGGTTGTGAATAATTTGTCCATATTGATATAGAAAATAGAACAAAGCTTGAGACAAAATCCAAGAAGTGTACCTTTATTGGATACATTGTTAATTATTTTGGTTATCTCTTATGGGATTATGAAAATAAAAAAATAATTAGGAGTAGAGATGTCATATTGAATGAGAAGGTCATGCACAAAGATCAGTTGCAAGGAAAGAAACACAAAAAAGAAAAACCAGAATACACAGTGCTTGATGAGATCAATGAAAACGAAATTCCAAAGGTACCATAAAATCATAATGTATAACAACAGGATCAACATGTACCTCAAACTCTTGCAAGTGTTATTAGAATATCTACCAGGTTAAGTAGACCCCATGAAAGATACTCTCCTTCATTGTATTATTTATTGTTGACTGATTCTAGTGAACCATAATGTTATGAAGAGGAAATGAAGGTAGACACCAAAAAGAAGTGGGAGCAAGGCATGAAAGAGGAAATTGATTCCTTGGTAAATAACCAGACTGTTATTGGATAAATCTGTAAGTGCGGACACAAACCGATCTCCCTAGATCCACCTGGATCTAGAACAAAACATGACAGAATATATCGCTTTCCCTAGATCTAACTATTGAATTAAATTGGAAGTGAGAATAAGAGACATACCTTGTAATCGCTTCCTTAATCTTTGTTGCTCCTGCTTCACTCTGGCGCTCTTGTGCAGTCAAGATCAAAACAACACAAACCAACCAAAGTGAAAGCAATCTATATATCCAATAGCTAATCTATGCATATGATCAAGGAGTTATGCAATAAAGTAGATCTAACTTTATGGGAAAGAAACATATTACTGTATCATATTAAATTTGAAAGAGAGATTACAACCGCTGCCTTGATGTCGTAAGGTCCCTTCCAACCATCCTTCGTTCCCCACACACTTCTTTCTCCAAGGATTCTGAGATCATAGATATGATAGTTACTCACAATCTATCTTGACAAAGCAAATCTCAAAGCCACTCCAACCAAGCTAATAATTCCAAGCCAATCAAGACTAACAAGCTCAAGAACCAAGAACCCCTTCTCCATGAGAAATCCTCTCCTTTTATAAGTTGAAGAGGATAAGGTGAGGAGGTTAGGATGATCCTACTAAATCATGAAAGCGAGTAAGATCCAAACCATTCAGATGCCACCTCACCATAGAAGCTTCTCCTTCCAGAAGATTCGAGAAAACACTCATTTTTCCCACGTGCTGGCATTCTCGCACCCTAGCTATAGTGCAACCTGCGAACTGTTTGCACCCTGGATATAGTGCAACCTGTGAGAATTGGTCATTCTCGCATCTTGCCTATATAGCAACCCGCGAACATCCTTTTTTATAAGATTTTTACATAGGAAAATGCAACTTCTTTTCTCAGGAAAACTTCTTCTCCCTTCTCTCTTTAGGAACTCAGGCCACTGACCCCTCTGAAGGCAACATATAGGTTTACATCATTAACGGTCATAGGGATGACGAAAATAATGTGTAACACAGACTTGGGACTTGGTTCAGTTTCCTACAAGAAAAAGAGCATTGCAGAATAAATGGGTTTACAAGTTGAAGGAAGAAGATGGAGGAAAAAAGCGGTACAAGGCTAGATTTGTTGTAAAGGGGTTTGCACAAAAGAAAGGTATAGGTTTTGATGAAATATTTTCTTTTGTTGTTAAAATGAATTCAATTAGGACTATTTTAAGTCTTGTGGCAGTAGAAGATTTGCATCTTGAACAATTAGATGTAAAAACAACTTTTCTCCATGGGGATTTGGAGGAAGAGATTTATATGCAGCAGCCACAGGGGTATGAGGTCAAAGGAAAGGAAAATTTGGTATGGAGGTTGAAGAAGAGCTTGTATGGCATAAATCAAGCTCCAAGGCAATGGTATTTGAAGTTTGACAGGTTTATGACAGAACAAGGTTATAATATATGTCATTCTGATCACTGTGTTTATTTTAAAAGGCTAGAAAATGAAAGCTATATTATCTTTCTATTGTATGTAGATGACATGCTTTTTGTAGTGTCTAATATGCATGATATAAATGTGCTCAAGAAGAAATTAGCTAATTCATTTGCAATGAAGGATTTGGGTGCTGCAAAGAAAATCCTTGGTATGAGAATAACAAGAGAGAGGAAAAATCACAAATTGACATTGTCTCAGGGTGAGTACATAGAGAAGGTGTTGGAGAGGTTTAGAATGCATAATGCAAAACCAATTAGCACACCTTTGTCCATCCATTTAAAATTAACTAAGGAAATGTGTCCCAAGACATAAGAGGAGATAGAATACAAGTCCAGGGTCCCTTATTCATCAACAATTGGCAGTTAGATGTATGCGATGGTTTGCACAAGTCCAAATATTGCACATGCAGTGGGAGTTGTGAGTAGGTATATGAAAAATCTAGGTAAAGAACATTGGGAGGTAGTAAAGTGGATTCTCAGGTATTTGAGAGGTACTTCTACTCATGCATTATGTTTTGGAGGCTCAAACACTGTTCTATAGGGATACATTGATTACGATATGGCAGGCGATAAAGATAGTAGAAGGAGCACCGCATGGTATGTTTTTACTGTAGGTGGAACAACAATAAGTTGGATTTCGAAACTAAAAAAGGTTGTTGCACTTTCAACAACAGAGGCAGAGTATGTTGCTGCTACAGAGGCTAGTAAAGAGATGATTTGGTTACAGAGGTTTATGGAGGAATTGGGAAGGAAGTAAGAGAATAACATGTTGTACTGTGATAGTGAGAGTGCCATTCATCTTGCAAAGAAATCAACCTTCCATTCGAAGAGTAATCATATACAAATCAGGTACCATTTCATACGATCCATTTTGGAAGATGGACATTTGAAGTTGGAAAAGATACACACTAGCCAGAATCAAGCAGACATGTTAACTAAAGGAGTAACCAAGGAGAAACTGAGTTCCTGCTCAGTTTCAGTTGGTATTCAATCATGAAGGTGAATATGATACATTTTCTAGGTCTAAGAAGGTTCATAGTCCAACATATACAACATCAGTGGAGTTGTTGAGATCAGTCTCTAAGTGGGATACTTTTGGTTGTGGAGCCTGATTATCTTCCTGATTCAGAGGTCTTTGTTTTTAGCTGTGTTTATACCCCATGAATACTTTACAACCAGGAAGAATGTACACTCCTTCACGTGGGGGAGTGCAGAGGGGGGTTACCCCCTCTGTGGAGTCTGTAGGCAAGCGGCCCCCTGAAGGAAAAATTGCCTTGTAAATGTATATTTTAATTTCATTGTAAATATGGACCGTTCATTATAAGGTCGCATATATGATGGTAGAAGTTATGTTAGGGTTTTTTTCCCTAAAAGGAAAACCTATTTTATGAGTTAAATGTATTGTGGTTATGTATCATTGCGAATATTATATTCTGAGAGAGGAGACTGTGAGAGAAAGAATATGAAGTTACATCAGGTGTGCTATAGGTTGTATCCCTTCATTTGCTGGATAATAATAAAGGAAGGACCTGGAAATTTCTCTGGTGGACATAGCCCACACTGGGTGAACCACATATATCTCTGTCTCTATTGTATTATGTATCTCCTGTGTTTTATTTCCGCATTTGTTTGATTTTATTGCTCCAGGATCCTGTTTTTCTAACACCTTATGGATCCTCTCTAACTTGTATTTGTTATCTATGTGATGCATTACAAGCTATTACTATAATAGTATATGTCTCTATTAAGAAGTTTTGTTCCAAGTTAATAATTACTCTACTCTAATACAATACTTATGGTTTTTATTTCTATTTAAAACATGTTGCATGGATGCAGGGTGCTTGTATAGTCTATGTTCATGGCCTCCTTCATTTTCTTATGCATGGAAAAACAAGAAAGCAATGTTATAAGAAGATATGATGACCCAAGTATTAGAGCTTTAATTAACATGATGATTTTTTTGTGTTCAAGTCTTATTTTAGATATGGGAAAAGTGAAATGAGGTGTATTTATTAATAAGGAAATTTCTTTATTTTGTTCTTGGTATAACAATGTCTCTATATATGCAAGTTTGTCTTTTCAGATCATAGTGCAATAATAAAATCTTCAAATGAAATGGTGCACTTACACCAACTTTTAGAGTTTTAGGGGTACACATTGCAATACAAGTAGTGAACCACTGAATGTCTTTGCTACCTAATATGCTTGATATCCATCATCTTAGAAAGGTAATGATAGACCAAAGCACCATGCAAGATGAGTGGTTAGAGAGGAACATGAATAAAGGCACAACTTGCCACCTCTTCTTGTGCAAAATGACAAATCTTCAACACTTTCACTTCCCATATCTAAGATCTAGTAGCACTCTAAACCTAACATTGATGGTTGGGATTTGATTGTAGTTGAAGATGGACCTATTATTGGTTAGATACCCACCCCTTAATGTCTTCTGCTTCATTTCATTTTAATATTAACATAGTGAACAATTTTAACCATTTTTAATAATAACATTATCAATAATTTTAATTTTATACATTAACCATTATATATTAAAAACTATATTTGACTTGTGATACTTATCTAGGTAATATTCATGATAATTGTAACTTTGAGTACAAATATCATGATCATAAACAAGTACTGCATGACAACGTAGTCCCTATAGGGCAAGTTTGAAAATGCAGAATGTTTGAAATGCTTCCTAATGCAATTTCTTTGTCGACAACGATGTCTACCTGCACCAACTGCTCCATTTAATTCCGCCTTCTAAACTTTTCCATTTCCATTAGGAACAAGGCACATCAGAGATAGATAGATTAAGGGTTGATTAATCTCGTCAAAGGATTTCATCAAAACAGGTTTCATGGAATAAAAACAATACCAAATTTTGTTCCTTTTCCATTGCCGATAGGAACATGACACATCAGAGATAGATAGGTTAAGGGTTGATTAATCTCTTCAAATGGATTCCTCAAAACAGGTTTCATGGAATAAAAATAATACCGAATTTTGTTTCCTATGGATTCTTTGTCTTTCAAAATAAGCAAATAATTTTTATATAGCTCTAATATTACCTCAAAGTGAAGTAGTATATCAAGCCAGTGATAATTCACATGCAAAGAGATATCTATGATTTCAAAACTAGAATGCAAAAATTTTGATTCGTCCTTGACTGTTTGGATAAAAAATAACACTATGATTAGATAACTAACTGTTTTGTTTTGGTAATATATTATGATAAAAAAATTACAACATATTTACAAAGAACTGAGAAATTTTAGACATGCATGTGCGCCTCTTCTACCCATTGTGGCTCACTCCCTTTTCTGAGCTCCTTGAAGATTTGTGGTTGGGATAAGGGACTTGGCCTGCTTCAATGCAATTCAAGTCCTCTAACAAAAGTTAGTAATGATTCTTGACCTCTTCTTGGGATTTCCCATTAACCATGGAACCAACATTATGCCAACGAACATGAGTGTATTTTTCATAGAGAGCTAAGGCGTTTTCAAACTGTTTGTTTTTCTTGAACTATGAAGAGTGACTTCCTGATGAAGCAATTGATTGACCGACCATCATACTATTAGGCCTAGAATTGACACTTTCAAGTACAACGAATTCAATGGCAAAGTTTACAGAGAAGAATATAATGCTTCACTTGGTTGTGTTCTACTAACCTTTCAACGATATTAACATGTAAACAAATAGAAATTGAAGATACAATTTAATATGTTCTACTAACCTTTGAATAATATTTGCATGTAAAAAAAAAGAAAACAAAGACCCAACTTAGACTTTGTGACATAAAACAAAGACACAACATAGACTTTCTGACATAAAATGAAGACAAAATTGAGCAACTGATGTAGACTAAGTATTGATGGGAATCAACTCTATACAATCTTAGATAAACACTGATGCTAAATTATAGAATTCCAATAAGTGGATTTTACAATGAAGTCAAAGAAACAATGAGGGCATTGAGATTCTCTTTTCAAGCTTGTTTCAAAATAGGGCCACAACAATCAACCAGTGAGATAGGTCGCATGAACCAGGATAGGAGCTAACTCCTGCATTAAACCTCAGAGGATAGATGTAGTCATGACATTGAACCAAAGCATGAAATTACTGAACTTACAGGTAGGGACACACCAATTTGTTCCAAGGTTGTTGAGCACAATCATTAAACTACTTAGATAAAAACCGAAAAATAAATTGAAGAATCATAAAACAAAGATTGAGACACCTTAACACATGTTTAATAAAAAGTTAAGAAGTGCTTGTCCACTTGCCATGTCTTTTTTTTGGACACATAGTAGTGTATCTAAACGACATAATCTGGCACAGTTTCTTTGCCACATCATCCAAGACGTTTTCCACGGGACCACGAACACCAACACCATGAAAGCATCGTTGACACTTGAACCACAAAACTGCTTAGGCGCAAGTGCACGGAGGTCCTGGTAGTATATCTACGAAGTAACAATTTTAACACTAAAACCAAGAAACTATTCAATGAGAAAGTAGGGAATCTGTCCTCTAGCACTGTCTATTTGACATTTTCATGGAAAGTACATGTAAATGGTTATGAGGGGCTCATAAACAGTGTCCGTCTTTCCTGGTCCATTCAACAGTTGCATGTGGAGTACGTGTAGAGAAAGTTCATACATAAATCCGTAGTATGTCTATGAGCAATTCTCTTTCCCATCTGTGTGGTTAAGTGCTACCACAATATCAAGATCAATCCATGCCTCTACACTTTGGTGCTAAAACTGGTGATTGAGAGATAGGAGGTAGGCTATATAAACTGGATAATCACATAGGGTTTCTTACTTAGGCATTTGCACCCTGGACCGCTATTCGATCTCGATATGGTGAGGATACTAACTTTCGAACTGCCAATTACATTAAGTAAACAAGGTAAACTAGGATAGATTAAAGGGCGAGGCATAGAGAAAGAGAATTGGCTATAGAGATAAGGATATGTCATGGGTTTCTTTGTAGGTGTTTGACTTAGGCCCCATTGTAGTGAGGATTATGGTTCCTGTGAAATAGGTGGTGTTAATTCCTGTTGCTGTCTCTGAGAATTTCTCTTTCTCATCTGTGTGTTTAGATGGTGGCAAAGTTTGAATTTTGGTGTTGGCCATTTCACAGCTCTTGTGGGAGAACGTTTAATGATATAGCAAGCAAGTTTTACTTCTTATGGCCTTCCTTTTTAGAAATGGTCGAAAATCAAATACATATGGAAAGAAAAGAAAGGGCAGTAAAACGTCTATTTGGAAGGAATAAGTATGCTAAAGACCCCTTTCTTTATTTACGAGGTTCCTCTCAGGAAAATAATTCTCCCTGACAACCAAGGCAAACAATTCTCCCTCACAACCAATCAAAACATGGGAGGATTTTGGTCAATCCCTTCGTAGGTGATTTTCTTTTCCGGAATATCTCCAGAATACAATGTGGAAACGTCTCCATCTTCGTTAGCTTCCTGGGAAGTCGGTTCAACAATACATCAATATCTTCTCCAAGATTTAGCTTCATTTCCACATCTGCAAATCCAAAGAGGTACTGATTTGAAAATGTAACTCTGGGTTATTAGGTAATTTTGGAAACAAAGTTGCTTTGTTTGAGAATACAACCCTAGAAAATGCCTTCCTTTGTTCCTTTGAGGTGGATCCCAAATTCCTCGCCCCACCTCTCCCTCCATGCATGTTGTGCCCTCTTCTCTGACTAGTGCATAGCCTCCTTCTAGATTTTGGCATCGATGTCACTATCACAAAACCCCGTCTCACTCATCTGCGAATTTCCTGGTCCTCCGGGTCTCAATGCCAATAGAATATGCCACTTAAAATACATTCTAATAATCATAAAAGTAAGAAGATACAACATAAATTTCCTACAACAATGAAACACAAGCACAAAAAATGAGCATGTTGTGCCTATGGTCAGATATATGCATTTGCACAATTATCATTGATTAACATTAACATATTTCTCTAGTTGTCTCTCATGCCTTCACAATGCAAGTTAGACTAGGGTTGAGTACTACCTGATGTCAACCCAAGGGCTTCGGTGGAATCACTGACCATCCATACCTTTTGTTGTTGTTTTCCATTAAATAATTTCTTTCATAAGTTCCTAAATCACAAGGACCACTGAAAACATTTGATCTCAGAGATTAAGATATGGGTATCGGAGATGAAAGTGAACTGGACTTATGTAAGGCCTTGGGAAATTTGAAATTTGTTGGGCTACACCAGCATGGGATTGAACCCTGCTATCAATGGTATTAATTTCTCCAATATGTCAGTCATATTTCAATGTGCCCATTTCACATTTTGAAATTGCAGCGACACTAAAACCTATAAAAATATCTCACCCAGCCTGTTGTCATGATATCTATGGATTTTGTAGATTCTATTAAAATCTTCATTGTATGCATTTCTCCTCTTGAATTTGCAATAACACTCACTGATGTGAGAGTGAGGGTGATGTTGGATGCAACGTTAAGGTTGTTGTTGTGGCCCTTACCTGCAAATGGAATGTAGGAAGAGGACGAAACTCAAAAGCTTAGAAATGTAAAATAATATTACCAGAAAACACTCTTACTTTGGTCATCTCCATCATTTACTCGTAATAACAAGAAATCATTGGCCCAAGCCCAATCCTCTATAACTAGCACAATTGTGTTGGGAATGTGCCTAACCATTCCCATGATGGTTGGAAAGGAGGTCCACTACAACAATTGTGAAGACTGACATGGAAAACAACATCCTGGTAACTTTGTCTTTTTCGTTTGAACATGTGAGCTCATAAGCTAGGTCTACGTCGATAAGGAGCAAATTTGTTCATTGCCTGAATAGATTGCGAAAGCACATGGGATATTATCATGTCGAATCAAAAACAAATTCTAATCAATTTTATTTGAATGAAAATGTGAACGATTTTGCCGAGTCAAAGGAATTTTGGGTCTCCAGTAAAGCTTGTGATTAGGTTTCGTTTCGATGGAAACAATAATGAAGAAGAACATAAATGTGAATTCCAATAAGGAAGAGGGAAATGAAGATGAGACCGATAAAGTGGAAGATACTCAATTCCACAACTTACCCCATGCTTCTTCTTAGCTCCATGAACACATAATTTCCATGCACCAGTTCCCGTATAAAACACTACATCCTGGTCTTGCACATATTAGGTGAAGCTCTCTATCATGTCTTTCCAAATGGGCYGGTCYCCTGATCCRTTAATTATTATACTTTTTAATCATTACAAATGGTATCAAGCCAGACTTTGATCCTAACACTTGGACTTGTCAGTAAGAATGCTATATGAAATTTATATAACTAATATTTCTTCTTTTGAATTCATGGGGATAATTAATGAATATGTTGGAGATAATTAATGAATATGTAGTATTAATAAATAATATATTAGATTTTAAAAAATACGGCTTTGTTTCTCTAGCTTGACTAATTTGAAACGAAACAAAGTTGTTTATGTTACAAAAATAGTGGTTGCGGTGAAGGTAGTGGAGGCGGTGGCGGTGGCTTTGCAGGTCAAATCATTGCAGTATATTTAAATCACTAACAGATATCATTACAGTAAATTTAAATCACTGACATAGACCTAGAATAAAGTTATAATGACATAGACTTGCAATAAAGTTATAATCATAATAATGTAAAATTTACATTATAAAAATATGAACTTTAGGTTATATAGTTTAAGAATGGAAAAATTACATTTTTTCAGTAATAAGACATCTAATCTGTCAACCAATAAAATTTAATATAAAAATATTTTAAATATTGTAAAAAAATAATTATTTTGCTGTTTCTATGTACCACATTAAAAAATCAAAAAATTATTTTTAAAGTAATAATCAGTGAACGATGAATCAATTACTATACTATAGTCCCTACACGCCTTTAACAGGGACTAATAAGACTCTCTTTTGTCTAAGACCATAATCATAATAAATGATCATAATGAAACTCTCTTTTGTCTTATGCACATATTTATTTGTAGGTCTTTTTAAGGGTATTATTCTACTTGTCATCATGGCAGCTCTTAGTACAAAGACCAAGGTCATAATAAGACACTCTTTTGTCTTATGTACAGATTTATTTGTAAGTCTTTTAAGGCAAGTATTCCACATGTCATCATGGTACATCGGTATCTTATTGTAAGTACTTTAAGGGTATTATTCTACATGACATTGATATCTATTGTATGTACTTTAAGAGTATTATTTCACATGTCATCATGATAAAACATATTAAAAAATAAAATTATAATATAAATATGAAAAATTAAAGAATTATATTAAATGTTATATAGTTTAAAAAATATTTTTTTTATTGATATGAAAAAATAGAAGATAAATTTTTATTATAACAATCACATCAAAATTTATTATCAAAATCATAAGTTTGTAGGATCAAGAAGTAAGAGAATCATCTGTGTTATTATTCGAAAACCCTCCCCATATTTGATTATGTTTGGTTTTGATTTCATATGTAAGTAGATGGAAGTGGGTGGTGATGCCAGACTATGCATTGTTTCAAGTATCACATATTTCATAAAAATGGTTGTTATTTAATTTTGTGTAATTGTTTCATAGATTTCATAAAAATGGTTGTTTTTTAATTTTGTGTAATTATTTCATAGAATAAGTGGTTTGTGGTTTGTGTTATCTATTGTGTTGTGTAATTGGTTGAATTCATTGCATAACTTGTGAACTTTCTTTAAAAGTCAGTCCCTTAAAAATAATTATGAAGAATTTAGCTAACAAAGAGACAAAATTGCTAGAAACGAACACTTTATTCCTTCTAATAAGACATTAAAAAGCCATCAAAGATGAATATTTCAAGAAATAAGGTGTTGAAAGGATTGTTTTGAAAGGCCTTATCATTATGTTAAAATACTTTTAAAGGGTTTGAAAATCCCCATTATAAATCATCCGTCCTTATATTTTATTATAT
This sequence comes from Picea mariana, assembly GCA_032191745.1. NCBI lineage: Eukaryota > Viridiplantae > Streptophyta > Pinopsida > Pinales > Pinaceae > Picea > Picea mariana. The sequence goes on from JASDQU010106055.1 coordinate 57,911, forward strand.
TTTATTAATGCAAGGATTTTGTTACATGTTGATAATTACTCTTGTCACGTGTTGTAACACACCCAACTTCCTAATTCTCATTAGGTGGGTGGGGTGTATACAATTTATCTTTTATTTTCTCTAAATTACCATACCTCTGAAACCAATATTGAGCTCATAAGTATGTCATGTTTGTTGAGATATTTTCAACGATTGTAATTAAGTTTAAATTTACGTTTCATATTGAAATTTATGGCCTCTTAAAGTTCTTAGACTTTTCCACCCAAAATCTCACCGTACACCCACGTGGATCCATGTGGAACCACTTCACCTGTACCATGCATCGTGGATTGGTGTGTTTGTTGATGTGTCCGGGTACGAAACCCCTAAGTGGAAGTCCTGACCCAATTGACGTGAGATCAATGAAACCTCGTGAAACCAGAAATCCAAGGACAAGGTTTCCTCAAGAGCTCGACTTTCGAAAGCTTTCATATGTCTCGTTACTTGGTTGGTTGATTTTTTGGGCCCTTGGGACCCTGAAATGGAACCATTCTTGATTGGGAGACTGAGGTTCTATACCTCCTGAGCTTACCACAGAACCATGACCCAACCGAAAACCAAGATATGGGGGACACCAAAATCACCCTCCCCCCTTCTCCTCAAAATCTTGATATGGTTGTCTAGCTGGCACCAATGACACGTAGACCTAACGTGGCATGTCACCTAGCATGACACCTAGCAGCTTAACTGGAAACTAGATTGATGTGGCACGATATGTGGTGACTGACCTGGCAGATTTGCACGTATATGATGTCGTTGCCTAACACGTGGTCTAACATGGCATGCGACTTGGACTGGTAGGGTACGCTGACATGGAATTGCCCCGTGGCAGTTGACATCATTTGGTTATCTATCATTATCATGCAACCTTGCGCTGGAATCGTGATCCATCTAGGATCCTGAATTTTCCAAAGTATTTTATCGCAAAACAGTCCAACTTTCTAGTTACCTAGTGGTCCAGTTAACTAGGGCTCTGTGCACCTTCGACGATGATCAAAGAGTCTATATTTCCCACTTAGCGATAGGACGATTTGTGATGAATGGGAGGGGTAGGTCCAACCAATATCCAGGGATTTGGGATATTGGAAAATACCAAATAAAGAAAAGGTCGGCGCTCTGCTTTTCAGATCCGAATCCCAATAACATCGATGACTGAGATTCATCCTTCCCTTTGATATAATGACTAGGGTTACTCCCGCTCATCATATAACTACTAAGGTTCCATCGACCCACTCCAATGAATCTCTAACACATGTCATCCACCGAAAGTGATTAGAATGGATGGCATGTGGCACAGTGTGTCAACATGACATCATCCTCTCTCTCGTTTACAAGTGTAAAAAGGGGTGGAACCTCGTGTTGGAACCCCGCCCCACCAACAACCAAGATTTTTAAACATGGTGAGGTTAATTAAAGGTTCCAAGCCTCCGGTTCTCCGGTTATGCCTTTATGTCCGTGCTTAACTGTAACACCAAGGTTCTGGTTAGGGTGCCCTCGGGACCATACCAGGTGTTGAATAGGCAGTCTTGGATGTAATTTTGGAGAAAAACATAAGTATGAAGAAAGGGCATAGAAGGAATAAAGCGCATTAGAGGAAGAAAGCGCACAGAAGGAAGAAATCACACAGAAGGTAAAAATGACGCATAAGGACGGGCAATGCGCAGAATGAAGATAACACACAAACAAAAGGATAAATCAAGCGAGCGAGAGAAGGAAACACAAAGGACGATAGTGCGACTTTCCATAAATAGAAGAACAACAGAAAAGCTGTATAAAGAGCAAAAAATAGAAGAAGGAAAACAACCAGTTAACTGAAGCTGGCCATGCCATGCATTGTAATGGGATATTTTGGGATATATAAGAATAAGACTTTAGGCCCTATATTTTGGGTATAAATATGTAATGGGTAGGGTAAAAATAGAGAGCTAGTGAGAGAGATAGAGAGCGAGAGGGCTAGTGCGCTAGAGAAAGTTTGTAGAATTTGCAGAGGTTGGGATTATGTGAAAATCATGAATGTGATCAATTTATATGATGAATAAAGACAAAGTTGAGAGTAATCTTGCATTTGATGTTTTTTACTTATTTATGTGCATTTATGGATGATGTTGTTATACTTTGTAGACTATAATTAATGTATGGATTGATTATGCTGCAATATTCATGAATGGCTGTGATAATCATAAGCATAGATAAGATAGAATAAGGAGCAATGGTTAGTGCATCTGTCTCCCTTTCCCTTACAGTCCCAATAGATACCTCGGGTGAGACTTCATCTATGCAAGCAGGTGATGCTAAAAGGGCCGGTGTATTGAGGGTTTGTTGGTCACAGTGAATTGAACCTTGGGTCTTACAACTCGTGCACATACCAGTAGAAGCCAACAAAGGGTTCCGTTGCCGGGACCGAGACATTGCGGTTAAGGAGATGTTTTGGAGGTCGACTAAGAAGGAAATCACAGACTGGTTGGAATGAAAAGAAAGATAATTCATGCGACAAGAGAACATAAACCCTCAGATGAGTAACAAGCAATGGATGCAAAAGTATGTGTTCATGGATCTGCATGAAGTTTTCTTTGGCGAATTTCCAAATTTTTTGACCAAGTGGCTAGAAAGGTTGGTTGAGAAGATAGGAAGGTTTAGTACTGCAATGCCAAAGAATTGAACTCCTCAATTGGTAAAATATCTGAATTCGGTAAGTAACCCAACTAGTCGAGTAAATGATTTTTGGTTAGATAGTGTATTAGGGGGTTATGTTACGGAATTTGCAGTAGATTGCATTCAATCATACATTGTTGTAGAAATAATTTTTTTCAAAGGTCTACGTGAAAGGTTATTGAAATCATTAAATACATGGATAAAGATGTTGTTATGTGAAAAACACATGAAGATTATCAAGTCCAACGGCTAAAGGAGCTTTGTGCACATAGGGGGATCCAGAGGATGACAAGGGAATCATTTGAGAGAAGGAAGCAATGAATGAGGGAGGAAGTGATTGAGGATATAAGAAGGCATCATACCAGAGGAAGAGTACAATTTTGGAGATTTGAGTGGAGGAAGAAGGTACACGAGGCAAAAGACTGGGGTTGGAAGAGAAGAGAAACACAATGAGCTGAAAGAAAGAGAACCTTGCATGCAAGTCTAAATCATGGAGATACCATATGTAGGAGGAAAAGAATAAAGGTCTCAATCCAGTCCAGTAATAGAAGAGCTAGTAAGTCCTACTTAGACAAGATCCTGTGTTGAATCCATGACCCCATGTGTGTCACCACAATCAGAGATAAAAGTTGAAGACTTTGTCAAAAGATATCATAATTAGTCAAGGAGTATAGAGTAGTAGTAGTCAGAATAGTGGGAGTAGTATCACGAAGAGGAGGGACTACACAAGCCAACATGGCAGGAGTAGATAATACTCTTAGACTTCCCGAATTCAAGGGAGTGGGGTCAGAGGATCCAGAGCAACACTTGTTTGTGTGAAAAACAGTTCGGGCCGCTAAAAACATATAGGATGACGTCGCAAAAATTGCGCAGTTAGCCACGACATTTAGAGGTCGTGCGCTGGTATGGTATATGAAGTTATAGAGAATTACACCTACAGGACAGGCCAAGACCTTGGAAAATATAAAGCAAGTGCTATTAAAGGAGTTCAAAAACCCAAATTCAGAGTCACAGTACATCATCGAGCTAAAAGAGATCAAACAGGTATAAACAAAGTTTGTATATGATTTTTATCAATGCTTTAAGGATGTAATGGGGAGATTGATGTTCCAAATTACGGATTAACAACATCAAGAGTGGTTTATTGCTGGACTTCTACCACACATTTAGAGGCCCCTGATTCAACAAAAGGTTACGTTGCAGCCCAAGGTGCTAGGGATTGCAATGAAACTAGAGGCATCACTGGAAAGAGACAAAGGAGGAATGTCATAGGCTTAGACCTAGTTGGATGCATTAACAATCCAATTGGCTGAGATTACCAAGGGAAGGGAAAAACGAGAACAATTTTGGTGTATAAAGTGTAGGAAGAAAGGTCATTACAAGGAAAAATTACCAACATTCACGCAGTATTTGGAAACTGGAGCGTTGAATCCACTACCCAGAGGAGGATACTGCAAGATCTGTAAGAAATGTGGTCATCATCCCACTGAGTGTCCATTACTCCAGAAATATCAGAGCACTCCAAATAATTATTTTGCAATTTTTGCAAGTCGACAGGGAATGAAGAGAAGGAATGTTGCGCGTTCGACCTACTAAGAGAGAACACATCATATATGTACAAGATCCAGGAATAGAATATCGATGCATATGGGAATAACACATAGTATAATGGTCAGAGAGGTTTTAATTAGGGGAATAAATAAAATTTTGGCAGAGGCATAGGTAGAGGAGGACGAGGGCCGATTATCTGTTATAACTGTAATCAACTTGGACACTTGGCCCGAGATTGCTAGAGAATTGGGTCACACAATGGAGGATTGTCTCCAAATAGTTGCAAAATTGTAGGCTAGAGGAAACCCAACCCAGAAGCAACATCAGAATCAAAATGTATAGATGATATTAGTCGAGAGACGCAATGAAGGACCGAAAATGATCCAAAATGGTTCCAAGAAGGCCTAAAAATAAAAATTCTTGGAATCAAATGAAACCAACACCATTGTGTCCGGCTCATCGCGCTGATTCCAACCATATAATTTTTTTCGCAAATGGACGTTGTATGCGAAAGATATCGCATTTTGACCAATTTCCCAAAAATGCAAAAAGTCAAACTGGTCAAAATCAATAGGCTGTATTGCTAACGTCAGCAGTACGACATGTGACATCAACATGAAATCATCATGCTGACATGTCCTCACCAGGAGGTGACACATGTCACTTGATTCTGGCATTTTCGGGCTGAGTTGAACCAGTACGAATTTGACACGTGGCAATGTACAGATAACATGTGGCAGTCCATACATGATGTGGCCCAATGACAGGTTGACACGTGGCAGTACAGACAATAGGTGGCTGTATGAAAGTTGACGTGGTAGGGTGAATAGGTTGTGTGGAAGATGACGTGGCAGAGTGACTGGGCTGTATAGATGTTGATGTGGTAGGGTGATTGGGATGTACGGATGATGACGTGGCAGGGTGATTGGGCTACACGGATGCTGACGTGGCAACTGACTGGATAGGTGACTAGGATGTACGGTGGTGACGTGGAAGATTACTGTGCATGATGACTGTGTGCTAAATAGATGCTGAATGTATGATGATTGTACCGTATAGATGAATCACGGGGTGACACATGGCCCAATCAGAGGGCGCCACGTGGCACCTCAGATTTAGCCAATGTTGGTTGGGTCAATTTGTTTTTGTTACCCGCAATTTTTAAACTCCTGACCTCTGCTCATGCCAATGGACTAACCTCCCGGGCTAACCGTCTGTGCTATGAGAGCTACTTGTTAACTATATGGAAATTATAGTATAAAAGTTTACGGTTGCGCATGTTAGGGGATAGGCCTTGGTCGGCGGGGGGCTAGCCCGCGACCAAGGGCTAAGCCAACATATGGAGTGCGTGGGAGCATAAGCATCAGGCCACATGACCCATATGACCAACTCAAGGCCATATGGAAGTTCTCATATGACGAGGATCTCGAGAGAATGGGTTTGCGTGCCTGCATTGGTCCAATTTGGGGTTTTTTGACGATATAATAAAGATTTTTATGCCGATTTAACTTGTTTTTAATGAATTTTATCCATTATTGGGAGATATGGAGCCCAATTTGAGGCCAGATCTTGGGAGGAAGTTGGAAGGTTGATACAAAATCCACATATATATAAAACAAATGTTATTAGCAGCATTAATAGAGGTCCAGAACATGAGAAATGCTAGGGAATTTGAAATCCAAAGCCATTTTTATGCAGGAAATCTATTGAGGAGGGGAACTTTGCAGGCCAATTCTGGGAGCTACGCTCAATCATTTTCAGTGCGATCAGTTGTGTTGGATTCTTGAGGTCGATAATAACACAACGAGACCAATTTGTAATCCTTTTGACACTTTTTTAATGTAATTTTGAAGCATTGAAGAGAAATAAGAAAGCCTCACCTACTGAGACAAAGGCCCTGAGATGTAGGCAATCTTGCCGAACTCCGCTAACAACTTTGTTGGTATGATTTGATTCTCTTTATGATTACATTATGATATGTATTCCTTATTATGGCTGCTATAATATCTCATTAATTTCTCCTTCTTTCATCAATTCCTAATTGGTAAATGAACTCATGCTTAAAACTTAACCAAGTCTTTAAAATATCGATTTCAGATCAAGTGGTATTAGAGCAGGTTGACGATTGGTTTTTGAGTTTGCATGATTACCAGGGAAAACATGAGTCATGGTGAAGGAAATATTGTAGCAGGGGATCCTGAGATTGGATCGAGAAAGAGGACTTCTCAAAGTGAGGAGATGGCATTGGAAGAAGGCATGTCTTAGAATGATATCGAGTTGCAAAAGACTTTATTCACTATGTATGAGATGGTAAAGGTATTATATGAGGATTAATTGGAATGGAAGAGGCCTTTCCAAGGGGAATATTCTAAACAAGACAAAAGTGAAGAAGGAGAGGATCCTCCTAAACCTCCTCCTTCACCTCTTTCTTCTCCATCAACTTCTTCTTCTTCAAGTACAAGTTCAAAATCCACCGCAAGAAAACATTCCATAAACATAAACATGATATGCCTTTACTTAAGATTGATGTGAAATTTGAATTGCCCATATATGATGGTGAATTCAATGCTGAGAGGCTTGATAACTGGGTTAGACAGATGGAAGTTTATTGCAGTGTGCAACAAATCAAGGATGAGGCAACTCAAATCAAGTTGGCATCACTTTGTCTTTCAGGCACAACACTCATTTGGTGGCAAAGTAAGTTGCCAAATGGAACACAAAAAATTGGTAATGTATTTCCATCATGGAAAGATTTTGTTTTTGCACTTAGAAAGCAATTTTATCCTTTGTGTTATAAATATAAGGCTTTAATTGAATGGCAAAGTCTTAAACTAAGAAAGGGACAAACGGTGCAAGAATACACAGATGAATTTCATAAGATGACATTAATGTTTAATATTCCATTACATACCCAAGAAATTCTTATGAAGTATATAGGAGGTTTACTTGCACACATTACTAACACTGTATTTATGTTTGAAACTACTAATCTTGATGAGGTTTCTGTTCAAGCAACATACATTGAAGAAGGGATAACAAGAGTTGGTGTATCAGGGGAATTGTCTTCAAGGAAAGAGGATAAAAGGAAGGGGAATGGAAAGAAAGAAAATTCAACGACAAGAAGGGAAGAGAAGCTCTCTTGCAAGCATTGTAAGAAAGAAGGGCATGATGATGACCATTACTAGAAATTTCATCTAGAGAAGAGACCAAAGTGGTTCAAAGAATGGAAAGGGAGGAAAACAATTGCAACAACAACACGACCAACAGACTTGGGATATGATTAAGGTGATGAGACTAAAATCACAACCGTTGGTTTGACAGGTAAAATTGGTGATGGATATTATTCTAGATGCAAATTGTTTCACATAAGGGTGATAATGAAACATACTAAGATCGATACATTGATAGATGGTGGATCTCAATCTAACTTGATTTCATAGGAAGTGGCTAAACAATTGGGATTAAACACTAAAATGCATCATAAAACTTACTCACTTAAATGGATAAGAAACAATCATAAATTGCACATAGGAAAGCAATGCACTTTAAAGTTTGCAATTTCATCAAAGTTTGTGGATGAGGTAACATGTGACGTGGTGCCACTAAACAAATGTGGAATGGTATTAGGTAGTCCTTATTTGTATGATCAAAAATAAATCTTCTACAGGGAAAAATCAATATCACATAACTAAAGAGGCAATAAATATGTTGTACATGCTCATCACTTAAAATCAAATCAGTCTCTACAAACAATGGAACAATTAAGGAATGCATCTTATGCAAGCAACACACCTATAATTGTGCCAAGTAAAGCAATTGATCTTAAGAATGAACATGAGATGGTTGTAGAATGGAAGTTCAATCATACTTTGCTTCAAGATAAGCTAATGTCGTGCAAGTACTTCAAACATATTACCTCATTTGCAGTCATATTTCCGATGTTATCACTACTAATGTTTTCAACATGGATGGTAGTGGCTTCAGTAAGATGTGAAAGAGTACAAGTGGCTAACAATATGATGTCAATTGTCATGGTTGTTTTGCAATTGATCTTGATGAGACAATTGCACATGAAAGAGTTGAAAGACAAAGAACAAGTGAGGTGGCCTATCCTGCACTTGATGACTGGTTAATACCCTTTTGGAGGACCAAAAGGTCTTAGTGGGGAGGCATGATCCAAAATGGATCCAGGAAGGCCTAAAAATCAAAGTTCTTAGAATCAGATGAAACCAACGCCATTGCATCCGGCTCATCAGGCTGATTCTAGGCATATAATTCTTTTCGCAAATGGACGCCGTATTCGAAAGATATCGCATTCTGACCGATTTCCCAAACATGCAAAAAGTCAAACTGGTCAAAGTCAACATGTCGTACTGCTAACATCAACAGTATGTCAGGTGATGTCATCAAGCTAACGTGGCCTCACCAAGAGGTGACACGTGTCACTCAATTTTGGAGTTTTTGGGCAGAGTTGGACTAGTATGGATTTGACACGTGGAAATTTGTACATGACGTGGCCCAATGACAGGTTGACACGTGGTAGTATGGATGACAGGTGGATGTAATGAAGATGATGTGTCAGGGTGACTGGGCTATACGAAAGCTAACGTGGCAGGGTGGCTGGGATGTATAGATGTTGATGTGGTAGGGTGACTGGGCTGTACGAACGCTGACGTGGGAGCTGATTGGACAAGTGACTGGGATGTATGGCAGTAATGTGGCAGCTGATTGTGCATGTTGACTGTGCATTGACTGGATGTTGACTATACGATGAATGTACCATACGTATGAATCATGGGGTGACAGGTGGCCTAATCAAAGGGTGCCATGTGGCACCTCAGATTTAGCCAATGTTGGTTGGGTCAATTTTTTTTTGTTACCCGCAAGTTTCGAACCCTCGACCTCCACTCATGTCAACAAACTAACCTCCTGGGATAACTGTCTGCACTATGGGTGCTACTTGTTAACTATTTGGCATATATAATATAAAAGTTTGCAGTTGCATGTGTCAGGGGATATGCTCGGTCGGTGGGGGGCTAGCCCGCGACCAAGGGCTATAGACTAGGGGCTAAGCCAATAGATGAAGTGCATGGGAGCATAAGCATCATGCCACATGACCCATACGACCAACGCAGGGGCTAAATAATAGGAGCACACCCAACCTGAGGCCATATGGAAGCACACATATGACCGAGAGCTCGAGAGAAGGGGGTTGCGTGCCTGCATTTGTCTAATTTTGGGTTTTTTGAACATATAATAAAGATTTTTATGTCGACTTAGTTCATTTTTAATGGATTTTAGCCATTATTGGGAGATCTGGAGCTCGATTTGAGGCCAAATCTTGGGAGGAAGTTGGGAGGTTGATACCAAATCCACATCTATATACCAGGGGTTCTTAGCATCATTAAGAGAGGTTCAAAACATGAGAAATGCTGAGGAATTTGAAAGCCAAAGCCATTTTTATGTAGGGGAGCCATTGAGGAGGGGAATTTTGTGGGCCAATTCCGGGAGCTACGCTCAACTATTTTTAGTGCCGTCAGTTGTGTTGGATTCTTGAGGTCGAAAAGAACAAAAACAAACTAGTTTTCAATCCTTTTGACACTTTTCTGATGTACTTTTGAAGAATTGAAGAGAAATAAGAATGCCTCACCCACTGAGACAAAGGCCCAGAGACATAAGCAATCTTGTCGAACTCCGTTAACAACTTTGTTGTTATGGTTTTCTAGTCTTTGTGCTTACATTCAGATCTACATTTCTTATTATGGCTGCTATAATATCTCATTAATTTCTTCTTCTTTCATCAATTCCTAATTGGTAAATGAACTCATGCTTAAAACTTAACCAAGTCTTTAAAAGATCAATTTCGCATCAAAAAATCACAGTTGTTACACGGGGAGGAGCTTAGACATGCATTGATATGGCAACTCAAGGAAACTAGACAAAGTAGTGGGTAAGGAAGTCAACAGGGCCTATGCCAACATTCAATCCACAATAGGAAAAAAATACATATTAGAGCGCAATAAAGGAAATACTTGAACCACATGGGGGAGCATCAATAACATCGTTGCCTCATATAGAAGAACCAATGATACCTGAAAAGTCACATGTGCAAGTAAGTACACTAACCAAATTCTTAAAGAGTTGTTTAGAAGTGATGAAGGATATAACTACACTCAATATGTTATATAACATGATTGATCACCGTGAAAAAGGAAGGGACACCCCTTTTGCACAAAGAATGGTAAATCATGTACTGCGTAGGAAGATAAACAATGGGGAATTCAAGTTTAATGCACAGATTGGGGAGTACGATGTAGATAATGTTATTCTGGACTTAGAATTGGATGTGAATGTACTACCTAAGCAGAAATGGCAGATGATGGGAGAACCTGAGCTAATATGGTCCCCTGTTCAGTTAAGGCTCACAAATCATCATAATATAGTCCTGACTGGGATACTAACAGGAGTACCTGTGAGCATATATGGGGTGCACAACATGACAGAACTTGAATTTATTGAGATCGTAGATGATAGTCAACTATATCCAACCTTAATAGAATTGGAATGGGAGGTTGATAACCAATAAATTATTAACTTAAAAAGGAGGGAGATGATCTTCGAAGTGGGGGATGTAAAGGTTACAACACCTTTGGACCCATCAGAAGGGAAGAGATACACAGAGCCAATAAGAGGAAATGACATGGACAACTTATATAATCTGACTACACGGATGGAGGATTATGTCGACCCAACAATGGATGACATGCTAAGTTGGATAAGTATCAGTTCATGCACATTATATTCCAAAGTTGGTCTAGAGAATTGGCAGTAGAGGATGCATGAAGTGTCAACTAGACGATGTGCACATATAAACTGATCCTTGCATTGTATTGGCATAGAGCTATGTGACCCACCCATGTACGATGGCCTAACTGAGATTGGTATGTTTGTAAAATCATTTGAGTTATAGGTACTTGAACAACAAAGGATTTTGGAACTAGATGCCATCTTAAAAGAAACTCCAGCTAGATGGTGGGCCACGCACAAAAATGGAATGAAGGACCATACATATTGCAGTAGACTTATGTAGATACGCTTTGGGCCCAAGGAAGCAGAGAGTGCAAAAAATTACACAGGAGAGGGTGACTTGGTGAGTCACGTAGACAGATGCAAAGCTTTATGGTGCTCAGAATTAGAGACAGAGTGGATTGACCAATTCATACACACATTGGATATAATTCTAAAGAATCTGTATTTAGAATCAGAGATGTGCATGGAGACAACAAAATGGGAAGGATTGGCCCAAAGATTCGAAATCATGTTCACATTTGAAAATGAATACCCCTCCATACATACAAAACTATAGGTCGTCCGAAAAAGATCCTCTCAAAGCTAGAATCAATGGAAGAAGTACCATTAGGTAGTACACAAAAAGACAAGATGATGATCCATAATCTATTAGAATGCTATAATGTTACGGAGGAAGAATATGAGGAAGAAGATCCCAAGAATATACATGTACTAGAGACATAAGGAAAATGTGCAGTAAAAGGGCCATAGCTTGCATACGCCGTGTACACACAACCTATAAAGAAAAAGAAAGTCAACAATGGGACAACGAAGAATCCTAAGTTTGCACAGATAGGAGACTATTGGAACGATGAGATAGTTGTGAAGGTGGAAGACTTATTACATGAATATCATGACTTATTTCTTACCACATTCATAGAGATGAAAGGAATAGCAGGAGACTTAGGCAAGATGAATATTCCACTGAAACCAGGAGCTAAGCCAATACGACTGAGACCTTGCAGATTGAACCCAAGGTACAAGGAGAAGGTTAAGGTTGAAATAGACAGGATGCTAGACATAGGAATTATTGAACTAGTAGAATAATCTGAGTGGATTAGCCCAATGGTGGTGAAAGACAACAAGTCCGGAGGAATTAGGATCTGCGTGGATCTAAGGAAGATGAATTATGCATGCTTACATGACCCATTCCCAACACCATTCACGGACGAAGTATTGGAGAACATATGAAGTCAAGAAACATATTCGTTTACAGGTGGATTCTATGGATACGATCAAATAAAAATTGTGTAGGAGGATAGACACAAAACTACATTTGTGGCAGAATGGGGCAATTATCAGTACACAGTGATGCCATTTGAATTGAAGAATGTCCCTGCAGTGTTTTATAGAGTAGTAGTGAATACATTCAAGGAGTTCATCCATAAAATTTTGGAAGTTTACTAAGATGATTGGATGGTGTTCATTCTACTGTAGGATCATATAGAAGTAATTCGACTCATGTCAGATCAATGCAAACAGTTAGATTTCGCTAAACTTAAAAAAGTGTATCTTTTTGCACCATTTGAAATTATACTAGGACATGTAGTATGCAAACAAGGACTATTGGTTGACCCAACCAAGATCACATTTATTCCGGGTTTGGAGCCTCCGACATTAGTAAGAAAAATAATGGAAAATTTGGGTCATACAAGCTATTACAGGAAGTTTATCAAAGGATATGCAGAGATTACAACACCCATGGAAAACTTACTAAAGAAGGAAGCCAAGTTCCAATGGAATGAGGACTACCAGAAGGGGCTGGACACATTGAAACAAATACTGGTCCCCACACTCTTTTTAATATTTCCATACTGGACCAAGGAGTTCCATGTCCATGTAGATGCATCATCCATTGCATTGGGCACAATACTATCACAACTAGGGGAAGGAGACATCGATCATCCGATTGCATTTGCAAGTAGGAAGTTGTCTATATCTGAAAAAAATTATACCACTATAGAACAAGAAGGCTTGGCCATGGTCTATGCACTCCATAAGTTCAGACATTACTTACTTGGGTCTCACTTCAAGATGTACACAGATCATTTTAAATTAAATTACTTAGTCAATAAGCCTGTCTTATGAGGAAGAATATGCAAATGGCTGTTAATATTTCAGGAATATGAATTTGAGGTCATAGTAAAAACAAGGAAGTTGAATGCAGGACTTGATCATATCTCGTGCATATTAACAGGAGAGGATGCATGTAATTTAGATTATAATTTCCTCGATGCATATTTATTTGCAGCAAGGATGGTGGATGATTACTTCACAGACATTGTGGAGTTTCTAAATACAGGTGTACATGATAGTTGCGCAAAAGAAATAATTGGTAGTGAAAGCAACATACTATCGGTTGATTGCAGGGAACTTGTATAAGTTGGGGGCAGATGGAATCTTGAGGCGTTGTGTACTGGATCATGAAAGGTTGGTTATACTGGAGGAAGCGGACGATGGGATTGCTGGAGGACATTACACAAGTAAAGCAATGACACAAAATATTTTATGCGCAGGGCTTTGGTGGACTACACTGCACAAAGATGTAAAGGAGCATTGTCAGTCCTGTGACGTATGTCAAAGGGTGGGTAAATCATGTAGGCATGATGAAATGACATTAAATCCAAAATTTATGTTGCAAGCATTCGATAAGTTGGCCATTCACTTTGTAGGTCTAATCAACCCACAAGAAAGGATATCGGGAGCAAGATACATCATTATTGGGACAAAGTATTTAACCAGGTGTTAAGTAGCACATAGTTACTGATTGCACTATAGAGATTGCTATGCGGTTTCTATTTGAGAATGAAGTCACCAGGTTTGGATGTCTGCACATATCACTTAGCGATCAAGGTACACACTTCCTGAACAAAACAATTGTTGCACTCACTGAGGAATTTCAGATTCATCATCAAAAGAGTACACCATATCACCCTCAGGATAATGACATAGTGGAAGCGTCTAAGAATATTTTGGATAATTATTTGACAAAAATATGCAATGTTGGAAGAGATGATTGGGACTTATGCATCCCTGCAGTACTATGGGAATACAAAACTACAAGTAAAAAGTTGACAGGGTAGTCACCCTTCCAGTTGGTCTATGGATAGGAAACAATGATGCCAATGGAGTTCATTTTACCTAGCCTGCACATTGAAACCATCACCGAGCTCTCGTATATAGGATAAATATAGGTGAGATTGGCGCAATTAGTTCAGCTTAAGGAGGACTGGTTTATTGCGGGATTCTATTAGCAGGTGCAGAAAGCAAGAGAGAAGGCATGGCACGATCGACACATTAAATCCAAAAAATTTCAAGTCGACAATTTGGTACTACTCTATGAAAACAAGTATTTGCAACACCCATGGAAGTTTCACATGCACTGGTTAGGTCCCTATGTGATACAACAAATAATAGAGACAGGTGCCGCATGAATGGGGATGTTGGATGGACAAGTTCTGGAAGGAATGGTGAATGGAAGTCGGTTGAAACTCTATAGAGAGATTCAAACATTGAGGTCATAATCTAGGATGTGCCAACACCCCTGTATTATAGTAAGTGTACCATAGTAGCAAGAAAAAAAAGAAAAAAACCCAATAAAAATTAGAAAAAGGAAAGAAAAGAAATAAAAAGGGAGTGATAGGAGAAAGAAAAAGCGTGTGTAAAATACCAAGGTATCAGAACTTGTGCAGCTAAACTGATCATCTCACATGAAGAGAACATTGCACGAAGTTAAAAAATAAAGATACAGATAGGCCCGGATGCGACGAGAAACACACTAGTGCGTAGATCGATACGAAAAGACCACTAAAACACAACTAGACATGCATGGAAAAGACAATTGGATGACCAACGTGATGGGTCATAAAAGCACCGTATACGCATTAAATCTGAAAAGCTGTCGGAAATCCCAGACATATCAATAGTACGAAAGGAGGATCATAAGGTTGATTTGGAAATTAAGGAGCATTTAGTTACCCACTTACCAACTTTGATGCTAGATTAGACACGATAGTTAAAGTGAGATATGACATGCCTAATTAGCATGAACACACAAAACAATGGGAGGGAAGGAAACTCTCCATCATTGTTGCATGCAAAACAAGAGCGAACATAGTCGAGTTCCTTAAGCCAAGTTACAACGACCCTCACCGCCACAAAGAGTTCATTCACAAGTCCAACATAAAGATAAAATGGCACCACAAAGAGTAAGAGGACCATTTGCAGCAACAAGGAAACAGTCAAAGCATCCATTAGATGAGGAGGTAGAAGAGGTGGCCGGACCTTTGGCACCGACGACCCTTGAAATTTTCCACAAAGATTATTTTCCCCTGTGTAAGGATGATGCACCCTCGGTTATAGTACCTGTGAATGCCAAATATCCATTACCCATAACACCAGTCCCGAAGGGTGTCAGTCAAGATAAGGACATGCTCGACAAGGTGGCCAACTTAAAATTTATGGACCACGATATCACCGATACGCAAAAATTCCATGAGTTGGCCAGGGATCAATATTCATGCACAAAGGCCGACCCCGACATAGAAAAAACTTAGGTGGAAGCACAAGAATGGGTGTCAGGCTTGGAGAAAGCCGAGAAACTCAAGTTGTTCAAAATTCCATATTTTGGATGAAGTACCGAAATCAATGAATGTGTCAAGGCATTTCTTAATTGCGGCAATGGGGGGACACTTTGGCTCGATCCCCTAGTTTCAATTGATACGACATTAATTGCATGCATCATAGGGTTGATCATTTTGGATTACTGAGAGGAGGGGTGAATTAGTAATAGAACAATTTAATATTTTTTAACCATATAATCCAAGTGTTATATCAATGTATCATTATCATCCAATAACTACAGAGTAAATAAGCAATGAACAAATGAACAATCATACACATACACAATACACCAGTGGTTTACATGGAAACCCAAAGTGGGAGAAAACCACGAAATGATTTTTCTTATATGTCTTGAAGAATTACATTCATTGGAAGCACCAACTTCCTTTGTTTTCCAACTGCAACTGGAAGGAGGCTCCAACTGCCTAGTTTCTCAGGCTACAACCCAAGGGAAGCTCCAACTCCCCAATTCTCTGGCTACAACCAGAAGGAGGCTACAACCCCCTATGTTCTCCGGCAACAACTAGAAGGTGGTTACAACCACCTGTCCTTTCCCTGTCCAACTGCCTTGAAGTAGAAGTAGAATGATGGAACCACTGCCACACTATCACTGTGAGATATACTGCTATAAACCTGTACCAATCAACCTGGACCAAATAACCTGTACCAATAACCTGAACCATGCATCAACCATGCATCAACATGTACCTCAACCTGTACCATAAACAAGTGCATCAACCATGCACCAACCTGTACCAAACAAACTGTAATCAACTTGTGCCATAAACAAGTGCATCAACCATGCACCAACCATGCACCAACCTGTACCTCAACCTGTACCATGAACAAGTGCATCAACCATGCAAAAAACCTATACAAATAACCTGTCACAACAACTTGTCCAAACAACCTATCACAAAAAATTGTCTCATCAATCTTATCAACCAAATCATATCTACTCACCAAGATCAATCACCAAGACAACTCTCAAAGATGTGCATCAACCAAGAATCAACATGTACCTCAACCTCTAATCAACCTGTACCATAAACAAGTGCATCAACCATGAACCAACTTGTACCAAACAACCTATACCACAAAAAAGTGCAACCAACCATGTATCAAGTATGTACCAATCGTGTGTCAACTACTCATCAACTATGACTCATCAATATGTACCAACATAATCAACTATACACCTCATGTATGTGCCAACTCATCAACTACTTGTCTCAACCATGTACCCAACATGTACCTTAACCAAAATCCCTCATCAATTTTATAATCCAAATATGATTTGTAACTCTGTAATAGACCTGGTGTATATGATCACATACCTACAAACCTTCCTTAACTTTAACAACAAGAGACTAGCATTTTCATCAAACTTTTCTTTAGTCTCACATGACTAGTTTTGGATTAGTCAACAACCCTAACTTGAAATAATCATAACTTTGTACATGTAATGAATAAAGATCTGAAACTGATATACAATGTTATTCAGTGTGTTTTATGCAATTCCTCCATGTGTCACTACTTGGAACCACTCAGAAAAGGATTTATAGCAAAAATGACATACCTTGCTGAATTCTGGCTTATTCTAGAGAGAGACATTGTAGAGCGTTCCCCTCACGGAATGTTTATTGAATCAATATGAAACTATTACACAACATACTACAGATTGTAATATAACCAACACATTTGGTCTTATGGAATTTGGATCTGTTATGAAGAAGTTATGACATTTTTACCCGAAACACCTGTTTTAGACTAGTTTCAGGACTAGCCACAAACCCTATTTTCCACGGAGTGTAACTCCAAAAATACAACGACCCAAAATCTGAATTTTTTACAACAGATACTTGGATATTTTTCCTCAATGGAATATAAATTTCACGATCTGAATCATTCTAGAAAAAAAATTATTGCGAAAATGGTGAGATGACCTGTAAATAACATACATTAGAAAGCATCATCAAAATAATTTATCCTTCCTTGAATTCCAACCTTCTTTTCTTCACCTTCCCTTAGAAATTCGGCTTATATATCCTTTGGTTACCTTAGAGACCTATAGTTATTCAATATGCTCAAGTGTGATCTTAAATGAGATATTCTTTCCTCTTATTTATACTCTCCAAGTAGCTTCCTTAAAAACATCTTCTAGGTCACTTTGCCCACTTTCCTTATTTTAGGGTTAACCCACTTCTAATTTCTCCATTAAATTTATTATTTAAATAATTTATTTTTTATTCACTTTGAATTATAGTACACTCATCACTTCACTTTATTATTTACCTTCTAAAATCCCTTAAATCACTTTGACTACTTTGACCTTTTGGGGCTTCTAGATGACATATGAGGGTCCTCCAACTTCGTAAGGCCATAACTCTCAAAACGTGAGGAGTTATGTGATGTTCAACATACCACCAGAAATGGAATGACATGTACTATCCATATAGAATAATATTACCTACAAATATATCAAAAATCATACCATTATGCATCAAACAAACTTGGTTCCATTACCCAAACCTGGGTTCTCCAACTTCTCATGGCCATAACTCTCTATCCATGAGGATTTATGTGATGCTAAACATACCACTAGAAATGGAATGACAAGCACTATCCATCTAGGATAGTTTCACTGACAAATTCACTGACCTTCATCTCATTATTCCACAAATAAGCACAGGTTCTCTAACCATACTTCTAGGATAACTCAATCTGCAAAGCGTCTTCTCGTGAGGTCTTTCACCATAAGGGGAACAATTTGGAGTTCATCCATTTGTACTTATTATAAGCCATGACAAGACAATAATGAGTCATCTTTACATCAAACAAACTTGGGTCCATTACCCAAACCTTGTGCTACCAGAATTCGCTACCGGACTTTCTCCAAGGGTTGACATCAATCACTAAGGGTTGAAATGAATCTACAATATCACTCTCCAATAGTTGACATCAATGACAACCAAAAATCCATACCAACTATCCATCAACCTAAGCTAACTATCTGACAATCTCCCCCTTTGGCATTGATGACAACACCAACATTGATGGAAACACTTAGTCATGATAACATTCATGTTTATACTCTTTATCAATGTTTCTATCTCTCCCCATTTGACATCAATGGAAAAGCGTATCTCCCTTTGGGGCTGCTCCCCCTGACTGAACTCTCCTTGGGGCTGCGCCCCTTGTCTACATGCCTTTGATTTTTCTTTATGTTTATAATCCTCTGATTACTCTCTTTCCCTTCATATGAATAATATCTCCCCCTTTGACAAAGGGTATCACTTTGAAGTCATATCGCTCATTCTTCCCTTGTGACAATTTCTCCCCTTGGAAACATGCCTCTATGATTTCTCTCCAAGAATTTACCTTTGCATATGATAAATCTCTCCCTCTTTATCCTATTTATGGTGCTTCCTCATGTACATCTAAGCCATATAATATAAGCATTCAAAAGAATTCATTTTGGAGTAGAAATTACTCCTAGTCTCTGGCAAAGATACTCAAGGGCTTCCTGTGGAAGCGGTTTTGTAAAGATGAATGACACTTGTTCTTTTGTTCCCACATATTCAACTCTGATGTTCTTCTCTGTGACCTGTTCCCGTAGAAAGTGATACTTGATTGGAATGTGCTTTGTCTTGGAGTGCATCACCAGGTTCTTTGAGATACTGATGGTGCTTTTATTATCACAATAGATTGGAATGGGCTCATCATATTCAATTTGTATATCTGTAAAATTTTGTTTCATCCAAAGAACCCGCGTCCAACATGTTGTTGCTGCAATATACTCTGCCTCGACTGTAGATAAAGATATTTATGATTGTTTCTTGCTTAGCCATGATACTAAACACTCACCCAAGTAGAACGATGCTCCACTGGTGCTTCGTCAGTCATCAATACAACCTGCCCAATCTGCATCTATGTAGGCAATAAGAGATAGATCCTTTCCTTTTGGACACCATAATCCAAACTCTTCTGTTCCTTTGAGATATCTGAAAATTATCTTCACTACTAATACATGTGATTCCTTTGGTGCTGCTTTAAATTGTGCCACCTGTCCAACTGCCTACATTACATTTGGTCTGGATGTTGTCACATATAGTAGGCTGCCAATCATTGACATGTATTACCTCTGATCTGTAGACTTTGAATAATCATCTTTGCTTAACTTGCAACTGGTTTGCAATCTTTCATTCCAAACCTCTTTAACATTTCTATGATATACTTGGTTTGAGAAATAAAAATTCCTTGGTTTCTTTGACGTATCTAAAGTCCTAGAAAGAAGGATAGTTCTCCAAGTAATGAAATTTCAAATTCATTCTGCATATCCTTTGCAAATTTTTGGCTTAACCTTTAATCGTCACTACCAAAAATAATATCATCAACATAAACTTCAATTAATAAAATATTACCTTGACTTACCTTGATGTAGAAGTTGTTGTCTGTGCTTCCTTTCCATAGTTTGTAGGAAGTTTTGTCATTGTTGTTTCTGAGCATTACTCTGTTTTGAATGTGAATTGATGTATGCACTGCATGTGTCCAGAAAATATCTGTCAATTTGGAATCCATTATCATTTTTCGAGCCATTTCTTGTGTAATTATTATCCATTATGATAATGTTCCTTTGAATCTAAACCACTCTCTGAACCAATCTATGAATCCATGCTTTCATCCACTATCATATATATGTCCAAACCTACTAAGTGTTCTTACGAATCCATCTATGTCCATACTGTCCAAGACTATACTTGCACAATTGTCCATAATGCTAACCCATTTATCACTATACTATCATGAAGTCTTGATTAATCTATCAAACTGTACTTCTGCTAACTGATTGCTATGAATCTGTCTTCTCAAACTCTACAAGTTTCTCGAATGATGGTTCTTTGGTCTGTCACAACTATCTCATAGACTCCCCCTATCTAATATTCATATTACTTGGGAGTCTCTAAGCCAGATGGCTTAGAAGAATTCCTTCTTTGATGTGTATTCATCATCATCTTCATTGGTAGATTCATCATCATCTTCATTGGTAGATTCATTATATCTATGAGCTCTGACTTCTTTCTTTCTGTTTGTGGATTCATCTTTCACTACAATGCCTGAAAGTACGATCTCTTGAACCTGTTCCTTATTTACTTGTCCTTCCTTTCTTTCAGTTATTTTCCAAACCTTTATGTATTTGACATCCTTCTTTTTCTCTGTAGAATTTTCTTCATCTTGTTTAGTTGCCAATCTTGCGATCTATGGTACCTGGTCTTTGTTCACATGTTCTTCCTATTTTGTTATCCATACTTTATTATATATGATATCAATATTCTCTTCATGGAAGTATCGATCATGCTTCTACAATCACTGGCTTGTGTCCATAGTTATGACATTTGTAACACTCAATGTTACATGTGACCACATAGGCACTTCTTGCTTGAACATTTATTTTATAATCCCTGCAATCTGCAACCTTATGTCCAAAGTTAGTACAATAAAAAAAATGACCATAAAATAAATTTGCATACCTGGGAGTGAATGATTTTCTTTGTGGCGTAGTCCTTTTGAATTTTTGCCTTGACTGATCATGATCATGATTGAAGCTTCTTTGTGGCTTGAACATGGATGAAATAGTTTTCTTAGATTCTGGTTGATCATGATTCCTTCCTTTGAGTAATTATGCATAACTCTTTCTATTTTCTTCATTCTTCTTTTCTAGCAACCTAGTGTGCTTCTCTTCATTCTCTATAAATGATGTGGATGTTTTTATCTCTTCAACGTTCTTGTTGAGCTTGACGATTTTACTTCTCGATGTGACAACTTCTTCTTCAAGCTTCTCAACCTCTTCTTCTTTCTTCATTATCTGAGACTTCATGAATTCTCTCTTTCTCTTTGCTTCTTCAAGTTGGATTTTCAATGTAATTATTTCTTCTTCCAGTCTTCTCTCTTCTTGACCAAACTCTTCCTCAAGTTGGTTTAAGTCATTGGTTATTTCCTTGAGATGATCCATCTGTATCTTTTCTCTCTTTTATTCTTCTTCCTTTTGTGCTTCTGTGTTGGCTTCTAAACATTTCTTTTGATATTCTAGAGTTTCTTCAATTCTTCTGGCCTCTTCTAGTTGAGCTCTTAAATTCTTGATGACCTGCTGATCCTTTTTAGAACCTTCAACACTTTTCTTTTGGTTCATCAATTCTTTCTTGGATGAATTGTTTTCTTCTCTTTATTTCTTTAGATATTTAATTTCACTAATCAATTTTTCTATGTAATCAACTTCTTCTTCTTCATACTCTTCCTCTTCTGAACCTGTCTCACACGATGATCATCTTTCTTATTGTTTTGTATCTCCATATTCTTTGGCATTTTCTGAATCTGTGATGGGTGAAGAATATATGTCATGTAAATTATCCCAGAGTTCTTTTGTTGATGAACATTTACCAACCTTTTCTCTTACCAGATTAGGTAATCCTTCCTAGATGAAATCTATTGCTATTTTGTTATTCTTCCTCAATTCCTTCTTGGCTGCAGTCTTTGCCCTTTTTGAACTATCATATCCTATAACAACTGATAGCCAAATATAATGTCCCTGTGACTGTAAAAATACTTTCGTCCTTATGCTCCACATCTCATACTTAAAACCATTCCAACCATTAAACATTGGTACTCCATTCTCAGAATAATCCATGATCTCCTTCCAGTGGTTAAACTATTTCCTGAAGGAACCAGATCTGATACCAATTTTGGATTACTGAGAGAGGGGTGAATCAGTAATAGATAAATTTAATCCTTTTTAACCATATAATCCAAGTGTTATATCAATGTATCATTATCATCCAATAATTGAAGAGTAAATAAGCAATGAACAAATGAACAATCATACACATACACAGTACACTAGTGTTTTACATGGAAACCCAAAGTGGGAGAAAACCAAGAAATGCTTTTTCTTATATGTCTTGAAGAATTACATTCATTGGAAGCACCAATTTCCTTTGTTTTCCAGCTGCAACTGGAAGGAGGCTCCAATCCCCTAGTTTCTCAGGCTACAACCTGAGGGAAGCTCTAACTCCCCAATTCTCTGGATACAACTAGAAGGAGGCTACAACCCTCTATGTTCTCTAGAAACAACCGGAAGGTGGATAAAACCACCTATCCTTGCCCCGTCCAACCACCCTAAAGTAGAAGTAGAATGATGGAACCATTGTCACACTATCACTGTGAGATATACTGCTGTAAACCTGTACCAATCAACTTGCACCAAATAACCTGTACCAATAACCTGAACCATGCATCAACCTATACCTCAACATGTAATCAACCTGTACCATAAACAAGTGCATAAACCATGCACCGACCTGTACCAAATAACTTGTAATCAACTTGTTCCATAAACAAGTGCATCAACCATGCACAATCCCATACCTCAACCTGTACCATGAACACGTGCATCAACCATGCAAAAAACCTATACAAAAAACCTGTCACAACAACCTATCACAACAACCTGTCTCATCAATATTATCAACCAAATCATATCTACTCACCAAGATCAATCACCAAGACAACTCTCAAAGATGTGCATCAACCAAGCATCAACATGTACCTCAACCTGTAATCAACCTGTACCATAAACAAGTGCATCAACCATGCACCAAATTGTACCAAACAACCTGCAATCAACCTGTACCATAAACAAGTGCAACCAACCATGTACCAAGTATGTACCAATAGTGTGTCAACTACTCATCAACTATGACTCATCAATATGTACCAACATCATCAACTATACACCTCATGTATGTGCCAACTCATCAACTACTTGTATCAACCATGTACCCAACATGTACCTTAACCGAAAGCCCTCATCAATTTCATAATCCAAATATGATTTGTAACTCTGTAATAGACTTGGTGTATATGATCACATACCTTCAAACCTTCCTTAACTTTAACAATAAGAGACTAGCATTTTCATCAAACTTTTCTTTAGTGTCACATGACTAGTTTTGGATTAGTTAACAACCCTAACTTGAAATAATCATAACTTTGTACCTGTAATGAATAAAGATCTAAAACTTATACACAATGTTATTTAGTGTGTTTTATGCAATTCCTCCAGGTTTCACTACTTGGAACCTCACAGAAAAGGAGTTATAGCAAAAATGACATACCTTGATGAATTCTGGCTTATTCTAGAGAACGAACTTGTAGAGCGTGCCCCACACAAAATGTTTTTTGAATAAATATGAAACTATTACAAAGAATAATACAGAATTTACACTAACCAACACATTTGGTCTTATGGAATTTGGATCTGTTCTGAAGAATTTATGACGTTTTTACCTGAAACACCTGTTTTTGACTAGTTTCAGGACTAGCCACAAACCCTACTTGCCACGGAGTGTAACTCCAAAAATAAAACGACCCACAAGCTGAATTTTTTACCACAGATACTTGGATATGTTTCCTAAATTTCATAGCAATTTCACGGTCTGAATCATTCTAGAAAAAAAATTATTGCGAAAATGGTGAGATGACCTGTAAATAACATACATTAGAAAGCATCATCAAAATAATTTATCCTTCCTTGAATTCTAACCTTCTTTTCTTCACCTTCCCTCAGAAATTCGGCTTAGATATCCTTTGGTTACCTCAGAAACCTATAGGTATTCAATATTCTCAATTGTGATTTTAAATGAGAGAGTCTTTCCTCTTATTTATAGTCTCCAAGTAGCTTCCTTAAAAACATCTTCTAGGTCACTTTGCCCACTTTCCTTATTTTAGGGTTAACCCACTTCTAATTTCTCCATTAAATTTATTATTTAAATAATTTATTTTGTATTCACTTTGAATTATAGTACACTCATCACTTAACTTTGTTATTTACCTTCTAAAATCCCTTAAATCACTTTGACTACTTTGACCTTTTGGGGCTTCTAGATGACATATGAGGGTCCTCCAACTTCGTAAGGCCATAACTCTCAAACCATGAGGAGTTATGTGATGTTACACATACCACCAGAAATGGAATGACTTGTACTATCCATATAGAATAATATTACCTACAAATATATCAAAACTCATACCATTATCCATCAAACAAACTTGGGTCCATTACCCAAACCCGGGTTCTCCAACTTCTCATGGCCATAACTCTCTAACCGTGAGGAGTTATGTGATTTTCAACATACCACCAGAAATGGAATGACAAGCACTACCCATATAGGACAGTTTCACTGAAAAATTAATTGAACTTCATCTCATTATTCCACAAATAAGCATGGGTTCTCTAACTATACTTCTAGGATAACTAAATCTACAAAGCATCTTCCCGTGAGGTCTTTCACCATAAGGGGAACACTTTGGAGTTCATCCATTTGTACTTATTATAAACCATGACAAGAAAATAATGAGTCATCTTTACATCAAACAAACTTGGGTCCATTACCCAAACCTTGTGCTACTAGAATTCGCTACCAGACTTTCTCCAAGGGTTGACATCAATCAGTAAGGGGTTGACATCAATCACTAAGGATTGAAATCAATCTACAATACCACTCTCCAATAGTTGACATCAATGACAACCAAAAATCCATACCAACTATCCATCAACCTAAGCCAACTGTCTGACAGAGCAAGGCAGGGGAAGACCCATAATTACTATTCCTTAAAACAAGAGAGTGAGCCCTCTTTGAGGCCATAAAAGACAAGTATGACACATTCCGAGGAAAACCTGGTCTGGATGTGAAGAGTATTAGTGACCAAGAGGTCATGTTTACAACACAGGTTTTAGCCTGAAAAATGTTGTGTAAATGTCATAGAGACAAGGTACCAACGACATTCATCTCAGACACAGAAAAATGCAAAGAAGGTGTTCAAATGAAATGGGAAACCTTTCTCGCTAATTGATTTTTACAGGACTGCACATAGGCCCAAGAGAAGGGTGCATAATTTAATTATGCATGGCTATTGATTCTTATTGCACTGATCGGGTGGCAGGAGCCCACATTTTACCAGCACATGTGTGTTTTGGGTCGCAACCCTTTGGTTGCTAGATATACCAACTTGTGGCACTCCACCATCAAGAGATGACAAATGGACACCAATGCTAATTTTTACTCATACTTGCAGTTTATCACAAAGGTAATAGAGACTACATGGCACATTCTAGAGGAAGAAATCACTGCCTATAGGGACATCACGTACTTCATAGTAGGCATGAACCATCTATATGTGCAAGCCAAAAATGATCCTGCGCGACATGAGTTACCAACCACTTACTGGTCGAAAATGGAAGAGGTGCACTCCATCATCAATGACAAGGAGGATGATTGAAAGAATCCAATTGAAAATCCATGGTCCTCGCAGGAGGATGAAGACCAAGGGAAAAGTGAGGAAGAGGAAGAGGATCGGACAAACAACATGGACAAGCACCCTGGCCAATTGAAAGTCCCTGAAGTGGGCCTCAAAAGAAAAGATTAGGAGACGAAACAAACATGAGAGGTGCTAAAAAAGACACGAGGGGTGAAAAATAAAGTTAAATCACAGTACTAGGTCCTGTTTTGTATTTTAATTGGTGATGATATGGATTGTATTGGGTACCTGATCCATGATTCCACTGAGGAAATTTGGGAAGAAGCTGCAACAAAGCATGGAGACCACCAGAATAAGGACCAAGATTAGTTGGGGCTCTTTCAACAACTCTTAGAAAAAACGTGTGTTGTGATAGACCCCAATACATGGGATGACCCATCGAAAGAACTAAGGAAAACAAAGGCCAGTGCACAAACAACCCTTATACAGCCCACATGGGAGCATAGAAATATACATCTTGAGGCAACTGCGCTGGAGTTACCAATGGGAGAATTGCAAAAACATATTGCGACATTGGTCCAACTTAGTATCATCATTTCCAGATTACCCATCCAAAGGGTGCAAGAACTCCAAGCACAATTGGTAAATGAGATAAAGCATAGAGGCGACGTTGCATACCAAGACTTGGAAAAATTAAAGGATGAAAGTTCCCATGTACAAACACAGTATGATACGACCTTGCAACAAAAGAAGGAGATTGAAGGAAATGGAATCCCAAAAGGAGAAGGAAATGAAAGCCCAAAAGGAGAAGGGCAACACACAAGCTATGGTACAGAAGACATAGGCCACTCTCCAACAATTATATAAAAAAGTACCAGAAGTTCCCTTGGTTGTCAAGGCCACTATGGAGGAATAATTATTGAATATTGGGGACATTATGACGCGATTCAGAGAGCAGATCCATGATCTGCAACTGAAGAGCACACTCGATACACCACCTGAGGTGCACGGGGGTAGACTAAGGATGAAAACAATAACAATTGCCAAGATTAATAAATTCTAAGATGAATGCGAACAAATTTGCAAAGAAAGTGACAAAGTGTGGGAAGAACTCATGGGATACCCAGAGATGAAGGCCGTAGAGGCCAAACTGTGAGCAACACAACAACATTCCAATGAGGTGGCAGAAAAGGAGACAACATTGCCATCGGTTGAGAAAATGGCAACCATTTTAGTGCAGTGATAGGCATTTGTTGAAGTAGAGAGACTCAGGGACCAACAAAAGGTCCATAAATAGAGACTTGGACCCATACATGAATAAGCGGTCCAGATTATTGGCGAATTGGCCAATGTACAGGGGAAGGCCAAACAAGTCGTGACTGACAAAGAGAACAAGCTTCAAGACTTGACCGAGTAGGCCCTGGAGGAGATCACAACAACATAGGCCACCATGGTTATGAAGGTGGAAGTGGCTAAGGCTGTTGTGCAACAATTCATTACAGAGTGGAAGAATTGGCAACATGCCTGAGTGGATCGGGACAAGCCACAGGTGAGTGTTGGGGCCCTGTTCGACAAGCAATTTTGGATGTAATTTTGGAGAAAAATATAAGTATGAAGAAAGGGTGCAGAAGGAAGAAAGCATGTAGGAGGAAGAAAGCATGCAGGAGGAAGAAATCACGTAGAAGGTAAAGAGGACGCAGAAGGATGGACATCGCATAGGAAGAATATAACACACAAATAGAAGGATAAATCAAGTGAGAGAGAGAAGGAAGCACAAAGGATGACAATGTGACTTTTTAGAAATAGAAGAACAACATAAAAGCTGTATAAAGATAAAAAAGTAGAAGGAAAATGACTAGTTAACTGAAGCTGGCCATACCATGCATTGTAATGGGCTATTTTGGGATAGATAAGAATAAGACTTTAAGCCCTAGATTTTGGGTACAAATATGTAATGGATAGGTTAAAAATAGAGAGCTAGTGAGAGAGATAGAGAGTGAGAGAGGTAGTGGGCTAGAGAAAGTTTGTAGAATCTGCAAAGGTTGGGATTATGCGATAATCATGAATGTAATCAGTTGATATGATGAATAAAGATAGAGTTAAGAGATAATCTTGCATCTTATGTTCTTTACTTATTTGTGTGTGTTTATGGATGATGTTGTTATACGTTGCAGACTAGATTTAATGTATGGATTGATTATGTTTCAATATTCATGAATGGTTGTGATAACCAGAAGCATAGATAGGATAGAATAAGGAACAATGGTTAGTGCATCCACCTCCCTTTCCCTTACAGCTGCAAAAACCTGGTTCTTGTAGTCCCAATAGATACCTCGGGTGAGACTTCATCTGCGCAAGTAGGTGATGCCAAAAGGGTTGGTGTCTTGAGGGTTTTTTGGTCACAGTGAACTGAACCTTTGGTCTTAAAACCCATGCACAGACCAGTAGAAGCCAACATCAGGCCTAACCACCCTTAGGACCATACCAGGGTGCTTAAGGCAATAGGTCCTCCGAATCGATATCCATTACCATATGAAGAAATGAGGGAAAAATTTGAAATGCATAGGTCCAACCTTCTCATCATTTCATACTTCAAAAGAGAAAAAACAACCATCATGGAGAAACTAGGGTGAATTCGAGAGCTTAACCAAGAAACCTTCACTCAATATTTAGAATTCTAGATTTCTGACTAGGTCTCCTTTACAACATATTCCCTGGGTTTAATAACAAGGAAATTAGAACACGCGGCTATGCTATGAAGGACCAAAAATGGAGATTTATCCATTCATTACATAGATCAAATGATAATAACCAATAAGTAAATACCATGTATGTAGAGTCTACTAACTAGGTACTCATGTCATCTCTCTCATATATTACTCATAGACCATGTAGTTTCATAACTCTCACAAGCATAGCATGCTTATACATTTTGAAAGCATAACAAAGAGTACATATGCACAAGAACTTTGTAGTTTGGCCACCCCTGTGCCAAGCCATGATACCACTAGGGAAGTCTCTTGACTCTCAGAGAAATTAGAAAGGTGAATGCCACTCTCCTTCAGACAACCATTGGTTGAAAAATCCTTACACCCACCTAGCCTAGGGACTTCATGAGGTTTTTCATGTTCCCTCCCATCATCAAGGTCGTAGCCTCCTCAACACAAGTCAAGTTTTTGGTTTCTCAGAATAGCCATGCATAGTCCTAATTTGAAATTCATGCATGTCTGACCACATGTGGGCTCTCCCATGTTTCTCAATAGTCGCCTCCTTTATGCATCCTATAGTCCTCTTTCCATTGTCTCCCTCTTCTCGTCTTCTCTATCTCATCACCTGTGCACCCCATCTCCATCTCAAATTTTCTCAAGTCTATTCCATGCAGTTGGTTGGTTCACATTCTTCCATGGATGTACCGGTCCATTACTCCCATGAATTTATATGGGAGGTACTTCCTCAACTACCAACAATACCTTTCTTTAATATTTGACTTCATCTTCAATCTAAAGGGAAATTATGGGTATTTCCCCCAACATAGCTCAATAAAGTTGGCTTGGGATCCTTAGCAGATGAATTCCTTTTCTGTGCCTCCTCACTCTTTCCTCTAGTGGTATCATGACTAGTACTTGTGCTTCACCCATCAATTAGTTGTTTGGATTTTATTTATCAAATAATAATACATTTACATTGTTTATAATCCACATCATGAAAATATTATCTCCATATTGAGATAAAACATTATTAATCATAATTAATTAAAATTAATTTAGGGGATTAAAAATGGGGTGTTACATTCCCATCCCCCTTAATAGGAACATTGTCCTTGGTGTTCTTCTGCACCTCAACACTATTTTCCATGTATTCATCATTCAACTGCTTCAATAGGTATTCTTCTTTTTCATAGTCTAGTATATTTACAGACTTTTGGCATTTCAACAACATGCCTACAATAGTTTTCAAACAACATGCACATTAAAACCAATTTAATGCATAAATTCATTGTTGCTCATAATTTAGGGAAAAACACTCTTTTTCAGCACAATACTTATTTGTGCATTCATGGATCTACATCCATATGGCTGCTATGTCAGAACTCAACTCACCGTTCTTCTTGACATATTCATTATTCTCATGATCCAAACTATCATGCCATTCCATTCAAGTCTCTTCTTCCTTACAGTCACTCACCTTCTAGGCTCATGCATCCCCTTCTCTACTACACAGTCCCTTGGGCGATCCATTGTGCCTACCAAGGATTTGTTGCACATAAAGAGTATATATATTCACAGAGTCTTACAACCGAGGTGTCCCTCTGGATTTCTCTAACAAATCACAACAACATCACAGGTGATCAGGCCATGCCACAAGGTTCTCTTGTCATAACAATGGCATTTTTCCATGCTTTCCAGTTCAACAATCATCCTCTGTCCTTCTAGGAGATATCTTTGATCTCATCTGTATCACTTACATACAAAAACGGTGAGATGTCATTATATAAATTCAATCAAGATTTCCTTTCTTAATAACATATTTTCAAATTTCCACTTATCAATTTCAAGATTTGTTCCATATAGGAACTTTGATTTTCCCACAATCATGAGATTTCCTTCTCATAATAGTTTGGCCTTTTCAGGATTAACATTCATCAATTTTCCTTATTGACTTACTTGCTGCCATATCTGAGACCATCTTTCCTACAATTTCTCAACCTTCACACAACCAAACATATTGTTAGTTTTCATGCACATTATACCTTCATTGTACATTTACAATGGCTCACAAGTAATCATAAAATTGTGCATACTGACAATTTGCATCACTTTTATCTATTCATGATATGAAATAGAAGGAAATTATCATTCCTTACATATACATTATCTTAGCAAACCAATATTTCCATGATGCACTCAAATATCACAAGTATTTAAGTAATGTGCCAATACCGATGGCCACATTCACATAATGCATGTTTGCATTGTCTCTAGAATGCCACATACCCATGTTAGACATGCCACCATGGTGAGTTATAACTCAATCAACTTCTCACCTCAAGGCTACTGTATTCACATTTATTATTACAATAGGATTATGTTTCCTACCTTGAGCTGATCATGATCTCAATTCAACATACATTACATGAAATTAAAATTTCACATGAATGCTTTCAAGCATTCATTATTTACTGGTAGCCAAGGTACTAATACTCATGGCTACTTCAATTATTTTCATCACTATATTCACAACTTTTTTTTTTAATACACAAATGTTTTCCTTACATAAGATCAGTCTTATACATGCCCATTCATGCAAACATGCATTCCCTCAATGCATTTAGCACATGTTCCATTTGCACAATTATTCATTCATCATCTAATAGGTAAATCAATGCAAACATGGCATTATTTTCATGACTTTATGATATATATTCCAATCCATATTTTCCCCTCAAAGGTACCTTCCTCTATCATTCAGGTTTTCATTCTTGAACCATACCCTACTTGGGTATTAGTGACATGCAACAATCAATAACCAATTATAAATATACCATCAAGATATGAAATATTTTAGAATGGATTCCTACCCAATCCCTTCCAAGTCACATTCTATAAGGGCATGATAAATTTTATACCCATCTGGCTTCCAACAACCTTCCTGATATTACCTTATCAATTAGATGCTTCATGGGGAATCATAAGGTCCCTTCATCAATCTTTGAACAACGACCTTTTTGTCTCGCCCTCTGCACAAGGTGGTATACCATTGGTAGTTTTCCCATCAACAACTCCAATATTTCCTACACTAAACAATTATAATCATAGTTATATCAGTTGTCATATAAAATCACAATGCATGTGCCATATCATTTTTAAATCAACAAACATTATTAGATATTTCCCATCATATCTATATGCACTCTATCACATTGTCCTAAATGTTTGTTAGTGTAACAAAAAATAATTTCAACTATTCTAATTTCACATGGTGATTGGCACTCTTATGTCTGGGATATTTACATATATTCATTTTCCCATTCAAGCAATTATAAACAAACAACAAGATATGAATCAAGGGATTTCTCCCTCTGATTCCTTTACACAGTTTGTCATTTTCAGCTTAGCTGAACTATTTCGAAGACCTCTCTTCCCTTGCATTGTTAAAATTCTAACTCCAACACCTAGGTACTTTTTTATCTAGTGATTTACTTAGTGCAATCAGATTAGAAACTCATAAAACAATAACACACTGCTGAAATATTCAACTCAATATCATGCAGTAGAAGCGTAAACAAGGAAACCAAATCAATGTGCCCATTTCACATTTTGAAATTGCAGCAACACTAAAACCTATAAAAATATCTCACCTAGCTTGTTGCCATGATATCTATGGATTTTGTAAATTCTATTAAAATCTTAATTGTATGCATTTCTCCTCTTGAATTTGCAATAAACTCACTGATGTGAGGGTGAGGGTGATGTTGGATGCAACGTTAAGGTTGTTGTTGTGGCCCTTGCTTGCAAATGGAATGTAGGAAGAGGATGAAACTCAAAAGCTTAGAAATGTAAAATAATATTACCAGAAAACACTCTTACTTTGGTCATCTCCATCATTTACTCGTAATAACAAGAAATCATTGGCCCAAGCCCAAACCTCTATAACTAGCACATTTGTGTTGGGAATGTGCCTAACCATTCCCATGATGGTTGGAAAGGAGGTCCACTACAACAATTGTGAAGACTGACATGGAAAACAACATCCTGGTAACTTTGTCTTTTTCGTTTGAACATGTGAGCTCATAAGCTAGGTCTACGTCGATAAGGAGCAAATTTGTTCATTGCCTGAATAGATCACGAAAGCACATGGGATAGTATCATGTCGAATCAAAAACAAATTCTAATCAATTTTATTTGAATGAAAATGTGAACGATTTTGCCGAGTAAAGCTTGTGATTAGGTTTGGTTTCGATGGAAACAATAATGAAGAAGAACATAAATGTGAATTCCAATAAGGAAGAGGGAAATGAAGATGAAACCGATAAAGTGGAAAATACTCAATTCCACAACTTACCCCATGCTTCTTCTTAGCTCCATGA
>JASDQU010106055.1:111077-125605 GCA_032191745.1 Picea mariana
TTTCTTGTGGTGTTCTTGGAACTGTCTTCTCTCTACGAATCCCATGGTATGAACAGTAATCATCAAACTCCTTGCTGCAATATTCACCTCCATTATCTGATCTGAGACACTTCAAAATTTTTCCTGTCTCATTCTCAACTAAAGCTTTCCATTTCTTAAAAGTATAAAAAACATCAGATTTTTGTCGAATGCAATAAACCCAAGTTTTTCTAGTTGCATCATCAATAAAAGTAACATAATAACGAGAGCCACCAAGAGATGATACTTGAGCTAGTCCCCATACATATGTATGAACAAGCTCTAACCTTTCATTCTTCTTTTCTTTTTCGACTCTGAGAAATTTGACTCTCTTTTGTTTTCCATAAACACAATGCTCACAGAAGTCCAAATCAATTTGTTTAAGATCTGGCAGCAAATTTCTTTTGTGAAGTATCTGCATACCCTTCTCACTCATGTGTCCCGGCCTATGATGCCATAATGATGTATCCACTCCCATAGAAGCTAAAGATATATAAGAGTCAGTATTACCAGTACATAAATACAATGTACATATCTTCTCTCCTTTTGCTATCACCAATGATCCTTTGATGACCTTCCACATCTTATCTATAAATATGGACATAGAACCTTCACTTGCCAACTACCCTATTGAAATTAGATTTTTCCTTAAATCTGAAACATGTCTTACCTCTTTCAACAACCATTGGTTTCCATTGCGTTGATTTATTTTTACCTTTCCCATTCCAAAAATTTTGCATGGTGCATCATCACCCAAATGAACCTATCCAAAATCACCTTGAACATAATCTATAAAATGTTTCCTATGGGGTGTGGCATAAAATAAAGCCCCTGAATCTACTACCCAAGACTCAAAAATATTATCTACAGAAAGAATCAAAGCATATTGTAACACATCACCTGTTACATTTGCTTCCTAATTTCTCTCTTGTTGTCCATCTCTTTGTTTCTTTGGAGCTCTGTAGTCTTTCTTCAGATGTCTTTTCTTCCCACAATTACAACACTCTATCTTTCCAAGTTTGGATTTGGATCTGCCCTTCCTAGAATTCCCATGGTTCCCTGAGCCCTTTCCTCTATCCTTTTGTCTTCCCTTGTTCTCCATGTTCAATGCATTACCTGATGTCTCACTTGTGATTTTCTGTCGCATTTCCTCACTAAGGATAACACCAACAACATCATCAAATTTTAAAGTATTTGAACTAGAGACAGAGTTACTTACACCCATGACCAAGCCGTTCCAGATTTCTGGCAATGAGCACAAGATTAGAAGAGCCCTAACCTCGTCATCAAAGTCCACTTTTACGGAACTTAGTTGATTAGTAATTGTATTAAATTCATTTAAATGATCTGCAATAGACCCACCTTCTGACATCTTCATATTAAATAATCTCTTCATTAGAAATACCTTATTGGATGCCGAGGGTTTTTCATACAGTTTAGCCAACGGGTCTATCAGATCCTTCGTTGTCTTTTCTTTTGAAATATTGAAAGCCACCGACGCTGCCAAGTTCAACCGTATCGTTCCTAGAGCCTTTCTGTCAAGAATCTCCCATTCTTCATCCTTCATGGCCATTAGCTTCTTTGCTACTCCACCCAATGGTAGGAATAGATCTTTCTGATATAAATAATCTTCCATCTGCATCTTCCATAACTGGTAGTTTTGGCTGTTAAATTTCTCAATCCTAAACTTTCCATCTTCCGACATTGCTCCCACTCGAACCAGGAACTCTCTTTTCCTGCGAGTTACCTTTTGCTTTGATACCAGTTGCTAGAAAAACAGGACCGTGGAGCAATAAAATAAAACAAATACCGAAACAAAACACAGAAGATACACAATACAAGAGAGACACAGATTTACGTGGTTCACCTAGTGTAGGCTACGTCCACCAGAGAAATTGCCAGGTCCTTCCTTTATTATTATCCAACAAATGAAGGGATAGAACCTACAACAAAACCTGTTGTACCTTCCTCTTCTTTCTCTCATAGTCTCCTATCTCAAAATACAATACTCGCCATCATACATAGTTGCAATACATTTCCCTCGTAAAAGAGGGTTGCCTTCTAGGGAAAAAAACCCTAACATAATTTCTACCGTTAGATCTGTGACCTTATAATGAACGGTCCAGATTTACAATGAAATTACAATATACTTTTACAAGGCAATTTTTCCTTCGGGGGCCCGCTTGCCCCCGAATCCCCCAGCCAGGGGGATAGGCTCCCTGGACCCCGAAGAGGGGGTACCTCCCGTCTGCACTCCCTCGCGTGGAAGAGTGTACATACTTATAGGGTGTAAAGTCTTCATGGGGTATAAACACGACTGAAAAACACAAGACCTCCGAGTCAGGAAGATAATCAGGCTCCACAACCAACATTTAGCAGATTTACAATGTGCAAATTTGGTGAATACTGTATCACTGAGACCATTCAAAAGTGCATTTTTGGCTTTGGAATTATTCTCACCGAGTTTCACTGCTTTGTCATTTGTTGGTGGAACAGCTGGTGCTGTGTATCCATCTACAATTGATTGCCAAACTTGAAATCCTTGTGGCTGTATATATGTCCTCATCCTTATGCTCCAAAAAGCATACTTTTGTCCATCAAACTGTGGTATTCCATTTTTATACGAGTTGGTACTCTCCATGTGCAGTAGTTAAACTGATTTCTGAAGGAACCTGCTCTGATACCAATTGTTGGATTACTGAGAGGGGGGGGTGAATCAGTAATAGCATCATTATAATCATTTTTCTTCAAATGTTATATCAATGTATAATTATTATCTAATAATGAGCAGTAAGAAATAAACAATCACACACATACATAGTACACCAGTGTTTTACGTGGAAACCCAAATCGAGAGAAAACCACATAACGCTTTTTCTTATATGTCATGAAGAATTACATTCATTGGAAGCACCAACTTCCTTTGTTTTCCAGATGCAACTGGAAGGAGGCTCCAACCCCCTAGTTTCTTAGGCTACAACCTGAGGGAAGCTCCAACTCCCCAATTCTGTGGCTACAACCCCCTATGTTCTCCGGTTACAACTGGAAGGTGGCTACAACCACCTGTCCTTTCCCTATTGTGCCACCCTGAAGTAGAAGTAGAATGATGGAACCACTGTCACACTATCACTATGAGATATACCACTATAAACCTGTACCAATAAATTTGAACCATGCATTAACCTGTACCTCAACCTGTAATCAACCTGTACAATAAACAAGTGCATCAACCATGCACCAACCTGTACCAAACAACCTATAATCAACATGTACCATAAACAAGTGCATCCAACATGTACCAAGTATGTACCAATCATGTGTCAACTACTCATCAGCTATGACTCATCAATATGTACCAACATCATCAACTATACACCTCATGTATGTGCCATCTCATCAACTACTTGTCTCAACCATGTACTCAACATGTACCTCAACCAAAAGACCTCATCAATTTCACATTCCAAATATGATTTGTAGCTCTGTATTAGACCTGGTTTATATGATCACATTCCTGCAAACATTCCTTAACTTTAACAACAAGAGACTTAACATTTTCATCAAACTTTTCTTTAGTCTCACATGCTTAGTTTTGGATTAGTCAACAACCCTAACTTGAAGTAATCATAACTTTGAACCTATAATGTATAAATATATGAAACTAATATACAATGTTCTTCAGTGTGTTTTATGCAATTCCTCTAGGTTTCACTACTTGGAACCTCTCAGAAAAGGATTTATAGCAAAAATGGCATACCTTGCTGAATTCTGTCTTATTCTAGAGAGCGACCTTGTAGAGCATGCCCCGCACTACATATTCATTGAATTGATCTGAAACTATTACAAAAAATACTAAATATTGTACCCTAATCAACACATTTTGTCTCATTGAATTTGGATCTGTTATGAAGAAGTTATGACGTTGTTACCCGAAACACCTGTTTTTGACTAGTTTCAGGACTAGCCACAAACCCTATTTTCCACGGAGTGTAACTCCAAAAATACAATGACCCACAAGCTGGATTTTTTTACCACAGACACTTGGGTATGTTTTATCAACAGAATAGAAATTTAATGGTCTGAATTATTATAGAAAAAAAGTTATAGCTAAAATGGTGAGATGACCTGTAAATACCATACCTTAGAAAGCACCATCAAAATAATTTATCCTTCCTTGCATTTCGGCCTTCTTTTCTTCACCTTCCCTCATAAATTCGGCTTATATATATCCTTGGTTATCTCAGACACCTATAGATATTCAATATTCTCAAGTGTGTTTAAAATGAGAGAGCCTTGCCTCTTATTTATACTCTTCAAGTAGCTTCCTTAAAAACATCTTCTAGGTCACTTGTCCCACTTTCCTTATTTTAGGGTTAACCCACTTCTAATTTCTCCATTAAATTTATTATTGAAATAATTTATTTTTCATTCACTTTAAATTATAATACACTCATCACTTCACTTTATTATTTACCTTTTAAAATCTCTTAAACCACTTTGACTACTTTGACTTTTTGGGGCTTCTAGATGACATATGAGTGTCCTCCAACTTCGTAAGGCCATAACTCTCAAACCGTGAGGAGTTATGTGACATTCCACATACCACCAGAAATGGAATGACATGTACTATCCATATATAATATTAGTACCTTAAAATATAGCAAAAATCATACCGTTATCCATCAGACAAACTTGGGTCCATTACCCAAACCTGGGTTTTCCAACTTCACATGGTCATAACTCTCTAACCATGAGGAGTTATGTGACGTTCTACATACCACAGGAAATGTCATGACAAGAACTATCCATATAGGATAGTTTCCCTGACAAATTCACTTTCCTTCATCTCATTATTTCACAATTAATAATGGGTTCTCTTACTCCACAAAGCGTCTTCCCGTGAGGGCTTTCATCATAAGGGGACCACTTTGGAGTTCATCCATATCTACTTATTATCAACCATGACAAAACAATAATGAGTCATATTTACATCAAAAAATATTGGGTCCATTACCTAAACCTTTATGCTACAGGGCTTTCTTCAAGGGTTGACATCAATGACAACCAACCTTAATCAACAGAACCAGACGTAGGATACAATGCACCAGTTCTTGATGATGATATCGATGAAGATATGCTTGAAAATGACATTGATGATGATGATGATATCATCAATCCTTTCAACATTGTTTCTGAACCAAATGATGATACATATGTCGAGTTGGATGATACAGAAGAAGATACAGAAGAAGGATGATAAAAATGTTGCGTTGGTCGATGAGGTATGTAGCTAGATATTTTAATTTGTATGAATTATTCTCTTTAAATAATTTTTTATGTGGGTTAATTAAATGTTTTTAATTTTTATTTTATTTTTCTTTTGGTAGTTTCTATGCAAGATTACTAAGTTTCTTTTGTTTATTTTCTATTTTTTGGATTGGGTATTGGGTAATTGAGAGCAATGTGAGGAGGGGAGGGGCCATATGAGCTTCCACCTTCACGTGGTTGGCCTTGTTTAGTAGAGAATAAATTATTCTTGAAACCAAGAGAAGTTCATTCATTCATTTTTATACTCAAAGATCACTCACAGACCCACTCTATATACTGTCTCATCTCGTCCTTGTTTCGTTTTAATTTTCTCGGTTGAATTTTAAAGGAAACAACTATTAAAAGACATTGTATTAGGGCTAGAGTACATGATGGGAAACAATGACCTGTGAATGGGGCCAACGTTGATTTTTTTTCAAAATGTTTCTGTATGCACCAGAATTTGACATGGATACTTTGTTCACATTTGACATGTATCAAAATTTGACATGGATAGTCTGCTCCATGTCAAATTTCAAGATAGTTATGACAACAATTCTATAGAAGGGAATGGCAAACATTGACAATGAGACGTGCATGATGAACGTTGATGAAAATGTGGATGATATCAAATATTATGTGGGGACATCATACATCCTTGAGTCTTGAAACCCTCCCATATTGTCAAGGCATGTGTCTAGTCTAACCATGCCGAATTTTGATGCATACAGGAACATATTGAAGAAATTTCAATGTTGGCCCCATTCACTGCTCACTATGTGGGGTCGGTGCATGACATTTGTGGTGGGTGAATTGGAAGTTCCATGACATTTCAAGAGAGTTCCAACAAAGATTATACATATGGAAACAACGAATGATGACAATGAGACATCCATTATGAACATTGATTCAAACATGGATGATCTCAAAGATTATGTGGGGACATCAGACATCCTTGAGTCTTGAAACCCTCCCATACTGTCAAGGCATGTTTCTAGTATAACCATGTCGAATTTTGACACATACATGTATAGGTTGAATAAATTTCAACGTTGGGCCCATTCACTGCTCACGGTATGAGGTAGATGCAAGATGACATTGGTGATGAGTGTATTGGAAGTTCCATAACATTTAAAGAGAGTTTCCAGAAATATTATATAGATAGAAATAACAAATGATGAAAATGAGACATCCATTATATTGAACATTGATACAAACATGGACGATCTCAAATATTATGTGGGGACATCAAACATCCTTAACTCTTGAAACCCTCCCATACTATCAAGGAAACTATCGAGTCTAACCATGTCAAATTTCAACGCATATGGGAACATATTGAAAAAATTTCAATGTTGGCCCCATTCACTGCTTAATGTGCAGGTTTGGTGGAAGAAATTTGTGATGGGTGTATTGGAATTTTCATGTCAAATTTCAAGATAGTTCCGACAACGATTCTATAGAAGGGAATGGTGAATGATGAAAATGAGAGGCGCAACATGATGAACATTGATGAAAATGTGGACAATATCAAAGATTATGTGGGTACATCATACATCCTTGAGTCTTGAAACCCTCCCATACCGTTAAGGCATGTGTCTAATCTAACCATGCCAAATTTCGATGCATACAAGCACATATTGAAGAAATTTCAACGTTGGCCCCATTCACTACTCACTATGCGGGGTCGGTGCATGACATTTGTGGTGGGTGAATTGGAAGTTCAATGACATTTCAAGAGAGTTCCAACAAGTATTCTATAGATGGAAACAACGAATGATGACAATGAGACACCCATTATGAACATTGTTGCAAACATGGATGATCTCAAATATTATGTGGGGACATCATACATCGTTGAGTCTTGAAACCCTCCCATACTATCAAGGCATGTGTCTAGTATAACTATGTATAATTTCGACTCATACATGCAAAATTTGAAGAAATTTCAGCATTGGCCCCATTCACTGCTCACTGTATGAGGTCGATGCAAGATGACATTTGTAATGGATGTATTGTAAGTGCCATGACATTTCAAGAGATTTATGAAAAAGATTTTATAGATGGAAATGATGGATGATGACAATGAGACATCTATTATATTGAACGTTGATGCAAATATGGATAATCTCAAATATTATGCGGGGACATCAAACATCCTTAAGTATCGAAACCATCCCATACCTTTAAGGAAACTATCTAGTCTAACCATGTTAAATTTCGATGCATACAGGCACAGATTGAAAACATTTCAACGTTGGCCCCATTCATTGCTCACTATGCGTGGTCGGTGGAAGAAATTTGTGATGGGTGTATTTGAATTTCCATGTCAAATTTCAAGATATTTCCGACAACAATTCTATATAAGGGAATGAAAAACATTAGCAATGAGACGTGCATGATGAACGTTGATGAAAATGTGGATGATCTCAAATATTATGTGGGGACATCATACATCCTTGAGTTTTGAAACCCTCCCATACTTTCAAGGCATGTGTCTAGTCTAACCATGTCAAATTTTGACGCATACAGGAACATATTGAAGAAATTTCAATGTTGGCCCCATTCACTGCTCACTATGCGGGGTTGGTGCATGACATTTGTGGTGG
Organism: Picea mariana; assembly: GCA_032191745.1. Classification (NCBI taxonomy): domain Eukaryota; kingdom Viridiplantae; phylum Streptophyta; class Pinopsida; order Pinales; family Pinaceae; genus Picea; species Picea mariana. Next base: position 119,012 of record JASDQU010106055.1, read on the forward strand.
GTGAATTGAAGCTTATGCGACATAAACTCGAGTTGGTAATTCAATAATCAAACCCTCCTTAAGTATTATTCGGGGAAATCAAACATCCTTAAGTATCAAAACCCTCCCATACATTCAAGGCAACTATCTAGTCTAACCATGTCAAATTTCGACGCATACGTGAACATATTGAAAAATTTTCAACATTGGCCCCATTCACTGCTCACTATGCGGGTTCAGTGGAAGAAATTTGTGATGGGTGTATTGGAAGGTCCATGTCAAATTTCAATATAGTTTCGAAAACGATTCTATAGAAGGGAATTATGAATGATGACAATGAGAGGTGCACGATGAAGGCTGATGCAAATGTGGACGATCTCAAAGATTATGTGGGGAAATCATACATCCTTGAGTCTTGAAACCCTCCCATACCGTCAAGGCATGTGTCTAGTCTAATCGTGTCAAATTTCGATGCATACATGCACATATTGAAGAGATTTCAACGTTGGCCCCATTCACTGCTCTCTATGCAGGGTCGGTGCATGACATTTGTGGTGGGTGAATTGAAGCTTCTGAGACATCGACTCGACTTGTTAATTCAATAATAAAACAAAGTGGTTAAATCCAATTTAACCAAGAGAATCAACAATAGAGCCGCTTGAGCTAATGAATTCAATTTATTGATGGTTCATCCATTGCGGTTGCAAGCTAGGAATCAAACCTACTAGAAATTGGCATTGGCAAGAGGAATGAAATTATGATTATGTTCAAAATTATTCAGTTTGTGTTGCTAGTGTTACCCCTCATTTTACATCAGGCCTACACTAGTATTTTTTCACTACTCTTGTGATTTTCATCACAAAGGTAGGTTTACAATTTGATCTTTGGATGGCCTAGGGGTAATGATTGCATTTGATGAGACTATTAGTGATGGCTAGATGTTGTTGATGCTCTAGTTGTCTTGGTAATTGCTTTCCTTTAATACTAGTAGACTTGGTTGTGGAGTCCCTTATATGATCATTATTGTATGGTTGATGATACATGTTGATGTATGACTCCCTTGATGGAACACCCTAGCAATTTTTGGCTAAGATAATATTGTATTAGCATCTTTGTTTGCTTGAGATTCTCCTCTTGATATCACTTGATTTCACATTCATTTAGGTTGATATGGTCTAGCATGGTGTGATGTTCATGAGGTGAATTACCTTTCTCATGTTGAGGATTCATACACATATTATGGTTTTTTATGACAAGTATTACACCCTCATGTTGAGCATTTCCCTCTTCTACATATTTTTATGCCCTATTACTTGGTGGAGGAGCCTTCCATGGAATCCCCTTTCCTTGTTGGATGATTTCAAATTTGTTTAGGTGAAATTTGGATATTACTCGTCATCCCATGTAGAGCGCTCATCCTCCTTACATACATGCTAAGGGATGGTCTTATTTACATGTTAAGTGATGGTATTGTTTATTGATTGATGAGGGGACACCCCTTTCTTTATGGATTTAGTTTATCATTGAAGGCATTTCACATGTGTTCTTCATATATAATTTGATGCCTTATTTCATGGATCCACTTGCTTGGAGCTTGTTTTGAGGAAGACATCCACCATTTGAGGCCATTCTGCACTTTTCTATGCTTTGTTTGATGGGATGTTTCTCTTGAAGGTCTCACACTTTCTATCATTGGAGGTTTGAATTAATTCAAACTTCTAGTTTGTGGAGATGTCCACCTTTGGATGTTACATTTCATACCTTTTATTTCTTGTTGATGGGACATCTCACATTGGGATCAAAAGGTTTCATCGTTTTATGTCCTAGATCATGAAGGAAGATGCCCACTTATGGATGTTTCTTGCACTTATGTTTATGCTTATTATTGAGGACAACCACCTTTATTGGAGCCTTATTTCACTTTCTTTTATTACGATTCCTCATGTGGTGCCCAACCTTGCTTAGGTCGCCTTGAAAAAATTAATTCGAAGCCAAAATTTCTCCTTATCCGACATCCGACTCGTCTTCTTTCCTATTGCTCCCTTATGTGGACATTTTCATGCCTTTCATGTGGGTGGAAGCACCTCTTTCCAACTCGCCTTGCATTAGATTTGGGCGCTCTGCCTCTTTTTTGTTACGATTCCTCTTGTGGGTGCCCCTCTTGCCAACTCGCCTTGCCTTGCCTTTGGGCACCTTGCCTTGTTTTTGTTATGATTCCTCATGTGGGATACCCTATTGCAAACTCAACCTTGCGTTGCGTTTGGGCACCCAGCCTTGCCCAGGTCGTCTTGAAAAAGTTAAGTCGAAGATAAAATTTCCCCTTATCTGACATCCGACTCATCTTTTTGCCTAGTGATCCGTTGTGTTGTTAGGATATTTAGACACTTAAGAGTTAGTTAAGATCTACTTGGTCTAATATTTCGTTAGGTAAAAGTGTGTTTCTTTAGTATGCATTAGTATGCATTTGTAGTTAGGAAATCTGACGGTCACGATATGTTCCCGACATAGAGTGATCCGACGGTTCATACTCTCCTCGATCTTAACGGCCATTGATCCGTGGCTTAACACCCGACTGGTCCATGATCTCTATTTAAAGAGCATGGAGGGTTATTTGCCGATGATCGATTGTGAGAAACTCTCTTGTAAAATCTCTCTGTAATCTTTTTCTTTGCATTAATAAAATACTCAAAGTGGTTGCATTGGTTGGGGTCGTGGATGTTTCCCCGTAGGGGTTTTACCACGTGAAAACATAGGTGTGTTGATATTTGATCTGGTTATGTGAGTAGTTTTTGAAGGTGTTCGTCCTCTGTTGGAATACCTGTGTTGTCAAACATGGTATCAGAGCCTGTTTGAAGACCCGCTCCTGTTGTAGATCGAGATCGTGAAGCCGAGTTGCCTCATCTCCACTTTTTGTCATTTCCGTACATTTCTAGGCTGATAAGACTGTTCCATTGCATCCATAGTGCTCGTTTAAGTTAGGAACACTTTTCGTTTCACTCGAAAAGGTTTTCGTTTGCCCAAGATATGACCATTACAGTCAGATCCGGCGGTATAAAGCTTGAATACGCATTTTTTAAATTTTTTTGCATTGTAGTATTTTGGTTTTATTTATTTCTAGGTTGCTACTCTTATAGATCTGCATATGCTCTTTGCCCCGCGCCCTGTACGATCTCGGAAAATCAAAAACAGATAGGAAAATGTGCATCTTCCAGATAAGCAAACCAAGATCTAACCCTTGTTGTTGTCGAGAAGCGAAATTTTTTTCTTGTGTGAAAATAGTTTTTTTTTAGCACGCTCTCCAAGGTCATCTTCAACAACAACAAAAAAAAGAACAACAACACCCCCAATCCTCCTTCTGAACATTACAATATGTTTTGCTAGATCATTTGGTTAAAAGTTGCCTTATTAAGTAAGAGGTTTTGAGTTCAAGTCTCTCTTTTGTTACCTTTTTAAAAAAAGTTCATGCTAAAATTGTAAAGCATATTTCACTTCAAGTATAAAAGTGAATCACTATAAGTAGCTTTAATATTTTATTTTAGAGTTATTTATTTTGCATGCAAATTTTCTGTTATAAAGTAACTTCATTGTAAAAGTGATCCCCACTTCTCTTTATAAAAGTGGGTCACTTCATAAAACAATTTACACAATCACGTGGTCATTTGGTTACCGATTGTGCCTTTTTTAAAAAGGGCATAACTCTAACATCAAAAGTCCGTTTTCAGTGCCATTTTTTTTAAAACCGCATAACTTTTCGAGCTTTTTCCATCCAGATCATTAGTTTCAATTTTTAAATCCACATTATCAGCATATTTAATATGGCTTCTACATGTACTATCTTGCTTACCAACAACAACTACTTCCAATGGAAATCTCATATGGAAGATTTATTAAGAAGTAAAGGCTTGTACCAGATTACCCTGAGAAAGGAAAAATCACCCTCTGATGCTGATAAGAAAGCCAAGTGGGATAATAGGAATGACAAAGCACATAGACTAATCAAAATTTCCATCTCTCCTGATTTAAGGTACCACCTTCAAGATATTGATGAACCCAAAGAAGCTTGGAACGCGATTGAATCCGTGTTTGGTAAACTCAATATTATTCGAGCACAACAGTTAGAAAATCAAATACTGACCTTGAGTCCAAATGATTTTTCTTGCCTTGGAGACTATCTATCTAGGTTTAAAACACTCAGAATTTTAAGTGAAGAATGTAAGATAAAGATGGAGGATGAGCACTGCATCTATATTATTCTTTCTAAGCTAGGTAGTGCATATTCTGTGTTTGTATCTACCTTTTATGCCATGAGAGAGGCTCTAGGGGAAGAAGCTTATGAAAAACCAACTCTTGAGTCCTTTTGTGCTTCTTTGATTCGAGAGGAAGATAAGCTTGTACAATTTGGAGTGATCAACACTGCAGGTCCCTCCAACAAAGCCTTAGCTGCCTAGCAGAAAGATAAACCCAAGTATCCCAAGAAGCAACATCCTCGCTACAACAAAAAACAACATAAGGGTCCCAAACCTTCTTAGATAGCTTCAACTCCTACTGGTGACAAAGGAGAAAAATATAAAAGTAAGAAACAACAATCTATTGCACTTTCTTCAGCAGAAGCAGAGTACCGAGCAACGATAAATGCAAGTCAAGAAGCCCGATGGCTTCAACAGATCCTTTCAGAGTTTGGAATCCAGCACCAGCATCCGACCAGCCTTTGGTGTGACAATCAGAGTGCCATCAAGATCGTCAAAGACCCAGTTCAACATCAGCGTAGAAAACACATCGAGCTACACATGCACTTCATAAGAAAGCTAATTCATGATCAAGTTATTGAAGTGCTCTTTTTCCCTACAGAAAATCAAGTTGAAGACATTTTCACAAAGTCTCTTACAGAAGAAAACTTTTCCAAACTTCGATCTATGTTAGGAGTTCAGGAAGTTGTCATTAAGGGGGGATATGCTCTAATGCCTCCTTCCTTCTCCTATTGTGTCACTATTGTAAATCCTTCAATCTTATCCCAAGTAATTCTTAAGGGGGGATGTTCGGATATTTAGACACTTAGGAGTTAGTTAAGATCTACTTGGTCTAATATGTCGTTAGGTAAAATTATGTTTCTTAGTGTGTTTCTTTAGTATGCATTAGTATGCATTTGTAGTTAGGAAATCTGACGGTCACGATATGTTCCCGACATAGAGTGATCCGACGGTTCATACTCTCCTCGATCTTAATGGCCATTGATTTGTGGCTTAACACTCGATTGGTCCATGATCTCTATTTAAAGAGCATGGAGGGTCATTTGCCGATGATCGATTGTGAGAAACCCTCTTGTAAAATCTCTCTGTAATCTTTTTCTTTGCATTAATAAACTGCTCCAAGTGGCCGTGTTGGCTGGGGTCGTGGATGTTTCCCCGTAGGGGTTTTACCATGTAAAAACATTGGTGTGTTGATCTTTGATCTGGTTATGTGAGCAGCTACTGAAGGTGTTCATCCTTTGTTGCTCGATATATGCAAACACCCCATGAAAGCCATTGGAAAGTAGCTAAAAAGATACTTCGCTATGTTAAGCTCATCTTCCTCGCTCTGATACCATGTTCGAAAACACAAGTATTCCAACAGAGGACGAACACCTTCAGAAACCACTCACATAACTATATCAAAGATAAACACATCGATGTTTTCACATGGTAAAACCCTTACGGGGAAACATCCACGACCCTAGCCAACACGACCACTTGGAGCAGTTTATTAATGTAAAGAAAAAGATTACAGAGAGATTTTACAAGAGAGTTTCTCACAATCGATCATCGGAAAATGACCCTCCATGCTCTTTAAATAGAGATCATGGACCAATCGGGTGTTAAGCCACATATCAATGGCCATTAAGATTGAGCAATTTATGTTCATCCTTTGATTTGAGAGGAAGATAAGCTTGTACGATTTGGAGTGATCAACATTGTAGGTCCCTCTAACAAAGCCTTATTTTCCCAGCAGAAAGATAAACCCAAGTATCCCAAGAAGAAACATCCTCGCTACAATAAAAAACAACATAAGGGTCCCAAACCTGCTTAGACAGCTTCAGCTCCTACTGGTGACAAAGGAGAAAAATATAAAAGTAAGAATACTAACAGACATTGCAACTTTTGTGATAAAGATGGTCATGATGAGTCCAAATGTTTCAAGAATATGGCATCTTTAGAAGCAACGATGAAGAAGCACAACATCAGTATTGATTCTACTTCTTCTTCTCATAGACATGCACTTTTTGCCTCTGGTTTCTCCTTCAATTCAATTTCTACTACTACTTCTTCTTCTGATGAGTGGCTTATTTATTCAGGAGCATCTTATCATATGGCTAAGGATAAAGCCATATTTTATGCTCTAAATGAATGTAACACCAAGAAAATATTTATTGGTGATGATAGATCTCTTAGTGTTGTAGGATCTGGAACAATTCAAGTAGATAATGGTCATTTCAATGATGTATTATGTGTTCCAAGTCTTTCTTGTAACCTTCTATGAGTATATCAAATCACTCATTCAGGTGAAGGTAAAACCGTCGAGTTTTCACCTCACCAAGTTGTAATCAAGGATCTAAAAGATCCTAAGCATGTTCTTGCAACT